>SJYA01005143.1:10058-37134 GCA_006410615.1 Neotragus moschatus
TTTCACAGCATCATCTTTCAGGATTTGGAATAGCTCAGCTGGAACTCCATCATCTCCACTAGCTTTATTTGTAGTGATGCTTTCTAAGGCCCACTTGACTTCATATTCCAGGATATCTGGCTCTAGATGAGTGATCACACCATCGTGATTACCTGGGTCATGAAGATCTTGGTACAGTTCTACTGTGTATTCTTGCCACCTCTTCTTAATATCTTCTGCTTCTGTTAGGTCCATACCATTTCTGTCCTTTATCGAGCCCATCTTTGCATGAAATATTCCCTTGGTATCTCTAATTTTCTTGAAGAGATCTCTAGTCTTTCCCATTCTGTTCTTTTCCTCTATTTCTTGGCATTGATCACTGAGGAAGGCTTTTTTATCTCTTCTTGCAATTCTTTAGAACTCTGTATTCAGATGCTTATATCTTTCCTTTTCTCCTTTGCTTTTCACCTCTCTTCTTTACACAGGTATTTGTAAGGCTTCCCCAGACAGCCATTTTGCTTTTTTGCATTTCTTTTCCATGGGGATGGTCTTGACAGTAGACACCAATTAGGTATCCCTTAAATTAACTTCATCCTGATACTGCCATGCTAAGTCATGTCAGTCAAGTCCGACTCTACATGACCCTATGGTGTGTAGCCTGCAAGGCTCCCCAGTCCTTGGGATTCTCCAGGCAAGAATACTTGAGTTGGTTGCCATTCCCTTTTCCAGGGAATCTTCCCAACCCAGGGATCGCACCCACATTTCTTAAGTTTCCTGCATTAGCAGGCAGGTTGTTTACCACTGTTGCCACCCAGGAAGCCCAATTCTCATGCTTTCCTCAACCATTCACTGTAATGCTTTTCTCTCCTGCTTCTTGTGTCTATTATGTTTGAAATTAGAAGAGTTCTAATGGTTCTTCCACTGTCACTATATAATTGTAAGGATTAGATTCAGGTCATACCTGAATGGTCTAGCGGTTTTCACTACTTTAATTTAAGGGTGAATTTGGCAATAAGGAGTTCATGATCTGAACAGTGGAAGTGAGAAATTGATTCAAGGGATTAGACCTGATAGACAGAGTGCCTGAAGAACTATGAAGGGAGGTTCATGACACTGTACATGAAAAAGTAATGCAAAAAGGCAAATAGCTGTCTGAGGAACCCTTACAAATAGCTGTGAAAAGAAGAGAAGTGAAAGGCAAAGAAGAAAAGGAAAGATACATCCGTTTGAATGCAGAGCTCCAAAGAATAGCAAGGAGAGATAAGAAAGCCTTCCTCAGTGATCAACGCAAAGAAATAGAGGAAAACAATAGAATGGGAAAGACTAAAGATCTCTTCAAGAAAATTAGAGATACCAAGGGAACATTTCATGCAAAGATAGGCACAATAAAGGACAGAAATGGTATGGACCTAACAGAAGCAGAAGATATTATGAACAGGTAGTAAGAATACACAGAAGAACTATATAAAAAAGATCTTCATGACCAAAATCACCACAATGGTGTGATCACTCACCTAGAGCCAGACATCCTGGAATGCAAAGTCAAGTGGGCCTTAGGAAGCATCACTACCAATAAAGCTAGTGGAGGTGATGGAATTCCAGTTGCGCTCTTTCAAATCCTAAAAGATGATGCTGTGAAAATGCTACACTCAATATGCCAGCAAATTTGGAAATCTCAGCAGTGGCCACAGGACTGGAAAAGGTCAGTTTTTATTCCAATTCCAAAGAATGGCAATGCCAAAGAATGCTCAAACTACCACACAACTGCACTCATCTCACATGCTAACAAAGTAATGTTGAAAATTCTCTAAGCCAGACTTCAACAGTACATGAACCATGAACTTCCTGATGTTCAATCTGGCTTTGGAAAAGGCAGAGGAACCAGAGATCAAATTGCCCACATCCATTGGATCATCAAAAAAGCAAGAGAGTTCCAGAAAAACCTCTACTTCTGCTGTATTGACTATGCCAAAGCCTTTGACTGCGTGGATCACAACAAACTGTGGAAAATTCTTCAGGAGATAGGAATACCAAACCACCTGACTTGCCTCTTGAGAAATCTGTATGCAGGTCAGGAAGCAATGGTTAGAACTTGAAGTGGAACAACAGACTGGTTCAAAATTGGGAAAGGAGTATGTAACGGTGATATATTGTCACCCTGTTTATTTAACCTATATGCAGATTACATCGAGAGAAACACTGGGCTGGATGAAACACAACCTCGAGTCAAGATTGCTGGGAAAAATATCAATAACCTTGGATGTGCAGATGACACCACCCTTATGGCAGAAAGCAAAAAAGAACTAAAGAGCCTCTAGATGGAAGTGATAGAGGAGAGTGGAAAAGTCGGCTTAAAGCTCAGCATTCAGAAAACTAAGATCATGGCATCTGGCCCCATGACTTCAAATAGATGGGAAAGCAGTGGAAACAGTGTCAGACTTTACTTTGGGGGCTCCAGAATCACTGCAGATAGTGACTGCAGCCATGAAATTAAAAGACGCTTACTCCTTGGAAGAAAAGTTATGACCAACCTAGACAGCATATTAAAAACCAGAGGCATTACTTTGTCAGCAAAGGTCCGTCTAGTCAAGGCTATGGTTTTTCCAGTGGTCATATATGGATGTGAGTTGGACTGTAAAGAAAGTTGAGCGCTGAAGAATTGATGCTTTTGAAGTGTGGTGTTGGAGAAGACTCTTGAGAGTCTCTTGGACTACAAGGGGACCCAGCCAGTCCATCCTAAAGGAGATCAGTCCTGAATATTCATTGGAAGGACTGATGTTGAAGCTGAAACTCCAATACTTTGGCCACCTGATGGGAAGAACTGGCTCATTGGAAAAGACCCTGATACTGGGAAAGATTGAAGGTGGCAGGAGAAGGTGACGACAGAGGATGAGATGGTTGGATAGCATCACTGACTCAACGGACATTAGTTTGAGTAGACTCTGGGAGTTGGTGATGGACAGGGAGACCTGGCATGCTGTAGTCCATCGGGTGGCACAGAGTCAGACATGACTTCGAGACTGAACTGAATGGTTCTTTCATCTTTTCTCTCTACCTCTGTGTGTTCCGTCACTCTGTCATGCCCAGTTCTTTGTAGCCTCATGAGTGGTAACCTACCAGACTCCTCTGCCCACGGAATTTTCCAGGCAAGAATACTGGAGTGGGTGCCATTTCCTACTCCAGGGGATCTTTGTGACCCAGGGATGGAACCTGGGTCTCGGGTTTCCTGCATTGGCACATGGATTCTTTACCACTAGTGCCACCTGGGAAACCTCTTTCTCTCTTTATGTCATAAGTATGCACTTCAGACTGTAGTCTTCATTAAGGTAATTCCAACTATCTTCTGTGGTGACAGTTTTGTCTTGTTTGACTCTTGGCGACCCCATGAGTTATAGCCCACCAGGCTCCTTGCTTAATGGAATTTCCCAAGCAAGAAAACTGGTGTAGGTTGCCATTTCCTTCTCCAGGGGATTTTCCCAGCCCAGGAATCAAAACTGCCTCTCCTGCATTGCAGTCTCCTATATTGCAGGTAAATTCTTTACCACTAGGCACCAGGGATTCCCAATAATGATAATCACAGTAAAACTTTTTCTTAAGGATTTTTGTATGTGGGCCATCTTTGTTAAAGTCTTTTATTGACTTTGTTATAATATTGCTTCTGTTTGGGCTCTTTGTCTGCAAGGCACATGGCATCTTAGCTGCCCAACCAGGGATCAAACTGGTACTCCTTGCATCGGAAGAAGTTTTAACTACTGGATCACCAGGGAACTATCTTCTATGTCTTAGTAATTCCTCAAAATGTTTGCATCACTGATGATATTCTGTATTCTAACAATGATAAGGACTCAAGCTTCGTAAAATACATCCATTGCATAATTTCTTGAGATTGGGACTATGAACGGAGGTTGGCAAATACCCTTAGCCACCTTCAGCTAAACTATCTGCTTCTCAAAGAAGCCAACAAAGAATGAAGAAGCTGTATGCTTTGCTCAGGATCTCAGCACCTGTTGATGACGGTGGCACTTGAACCTGTTCATCTGTGATTTCAAAGCATGTGTATTTCCCATTGCACTACATTCAGGCTATGTGACTGGCACTGAAGAGCATTCCCAAGTACATAAAAATATGAGGGGCATCTCTGTGGTGGTTAGCCTTGGGAGGCACAGTTGGTGATTAATAGTTAATAGTTGTAGAGCTCACTTTTTAAAAACTTCTCTTGGAACAGTGGAATAGGCACACAGAAGATGGGCAAATTGAATGGGTCAGTTATGGGACTAGAGGCAATCTGGTGACTGAGGGTCAGGGACGAGTCCCAAATGACAAGAGGGAGGTGGTTATGCACATATACATACATAATATCTTCCGTAAGCTGCTTATGGGACAAACCAGTATTAAACCATTAGTACCACTAAGCCCTTGCAAATCTCTTTCTCAAGGTCTGAACTACTCAGCCTATCTGGATGGACCAGGTGTCAGCCTGGCTTGCCCATGGAAACACTGCTATAGGTGTGTCTTCCTGGTTGCAGTTCTTTCCTGTCATACCTCCCCTGACTCTGGCAAACCTGCTCCCTCAATGTGTTCTCTCTATGTATAAACTCACAGCTCAGCCATTTTAATTGACAGCCTGATTTGCAATAGGCTTTGGCCCAATATATCCCAGGAAGTGCTACCCTATAGTTCAGATGGTAAAGAATCTGCCTGCAGTGGGGGAGACCTGGGTTCAATCCCTGGGTCAGAAAGACCTCCTGGAGAAGGAAGTGGTAACCCAATCCAGTATTCTTTCCTGGACAATTCCATGGACAGAGGAGCCTGGTGGGCTACAGTCCATGCGGTCACAAAGAATCGGACACAACTAAGTAACTAACATACACACATCCCAGGAAGTGTTTGTCTGTGAGCTAAATTGCAGCTGACTTTCAGACTCCGAAAAGCATGCTTTGCTACTCAGTAAGAACACAGTGCTGAAAAGAACAGGAGCAGGTAATGCTGTTAATTCCCAAAATGCTACTCAGGTCAGTTTATGACATCACAGAAATCTAGACCAGTTCCTTTTCCAGACTCCTCAGTGCAGTCACTATGCAGAAAGAAATGGGATGTCCTACCTGCCCACATACCCATATCCACCAGATCTTTGCCCTCCTATTTGTACATGATTTTCTGTTAGTTTGAGATGTGTGATCTTAAGAAATCTGTATGCAGATCAGGAAGCAACAGTTAGAACTGGACATGCAGCAACAGACTGGTCCCAAATAGGAAAAGGAGTACGTCAAGGCTATATATTGTCACCCTGCCTATTTAACTTCTATGCAGAGTACATCATGAGTAATGCTGGGCTGGATGAAGCAAAAGCTGGAATCAAGATTGCCGGGAGAAATATCAATAACCTTAGGTATGCAGATGACACCAGCCTTATGGCAGAAAGTGAAGAGGAACTAAGAAACCTCTTGATGAAAGTGAAAGAGAAAAGTGAAAAAGTTGGCTTAAAGCTCAACATTCAGAAAATGAAGATCATGATATCTGGTCTCATCACTTCATGGCAAATAGATGAGAAAACAGTGAGAGACTCTATTTGGGGGGCTCCAAAATCATTGCAGATGGTGACTGCAGCCATGAAATTAAAAGACACATTCTCTTGGAAGAAAAGTTATGACCAACCTGCTGCTGCTGCTAAGTCACTTCAGTCGTGTCCGACTCTACACAACCCCATAGACGGCAGCCCACCAGGCTCCGCCAGCCCTGGGATTCTCCAGGCAAGAACACTGGAGTGAGTTGCCATTCCAACCTAGATGGCATATTAAAAAGCAGAGACATCACTTTGCCAACAAAGGTCCATCTAGTCAAGGCTATAGTTTTTCCAGTAGTCATGTACAGATGTGAAAGTTGGACTATAAAGAAAGCTTAGTGCCAAAGAACTGATGTTTTTGAACTATGGTGTCGGAGAAGACTCTTGAGAGTCCCCTTGGACTTCAAGGACATCCAACCAATGCATCCTAAAGGAGATCAGTCCTGAATATTCATTGGAAGGACTGATGCTGAGGCTGAAACTCCAATAGTTTGACCACCTCATGCCAAGACCTGACTCATTGGAAAAGACCCTGATGCTGGGAAAGATTGAAGGAGGGAGAAGGGGATGACAGAGGATAAGATAGTTGGATGGCATCACCGACTCAATGGACATGAGTTTGAGTAAACTCTGGGAGTTGGTGATGGACAGGGAGGCCCGGGATGCTGTGGTTCATGGAGTTACAAAGAGTTGGACATGACTGAGCAACTGAAGTGAACTGAACTAAGATGTGTGAACAAGATTCATTTCTGCACCACAGAGTTTCTAGAAAATCTCACCTGACACACATCTAGAGGAAAAATGACCTCCTTTAGAATAATTTCTTCTATAAGCACCTCTGACCCCTTACCACAAGCCCTTTAAAACCAAACCCATTAGAGGTAACACAAGGCAGATCAAGGAAGCTTTCCTTATGGTTGATTGTGTCAGGAAATTTTCAATTTCCTAGTGGGTTATTAAGCTTTTTGCTTAAGCTGATAGCTAATATCACCTACCTTGTTAATAAGGCTGCTTTCCTAACTTCAAATCCTCTGACTTCTGGGACCAGCATCAGATATTTTGTCTCAGAATCCCTCGATTCCTCCACCAGACCATGCATAATTTCCCCAGGCTTTTACTAGTCAGCTCAATGTCATACTCGTCCATGAAGTCTGCTGGGACCAACACAGCACACACTCACTTGCCTGAATTCCTGCAATATTCACATAATAAAAACACCTACCATATGTTCACTTGCTATAAATCTCTGCCAATAAAGCCTGGGCTCCTTGAAAGAAAGGACTCTGTCAGCCAGCACTAAGCATGGCCCCTGATGAAGAGTTAGTTTCAGAGAATGTTATCTGGGGCTCTCGGAACCCTGATGCTGAGCACACATGAAGAACTGTGCAGTCATGGGGAAGGTGGGGCTGGTATCAAGGTTCGCTGCCAAAGTCGAGTCAATGCTGAAATCAAATCCGGGAGCTACAGTGTTCAGAGACAAGTGAGTCCAGCAGACAAAGGGTACAGCAGTCTGGAAAAATCCCTAAGTGTTCCCTCATTTCACCACCCACTAAGTTCTCTAACATTCTTAGAGAACCCACAAAAAGTGCCTTGCTGTGCCAGCTGTTGCTTGCTGGCTTGTTCTGCCACTGCCAAAGCTCCTGTGCCTATTTGATTCACCTCTGTGTATTTAGTCACTACGTGAACAAATACTGTTGACATGACCCCTTATCACAGTTCATACTGGCTAAACAGATGCAGACAGCTGGCCTGTTCTCTTGGTTCCTGCAACTCCATCCCCAAAGCTGGTCAGATTCTCAAGGAAACACTACCACAGCGCACTGCACTTCCTACTACCAAGCACTATTCACATTGCTCATTTCCCTTCAGTTTGTCAGCAAGGTGAGACATTGAATGTGTCTTTTTCATCTTTGCACCTCAAAAGCCTGGTAGTGACAGTGTTAAGCTCGATGCTTAGGAAAGTGTCTGGCACATTTTTTTTCCCTGAGGTTACTACTAATAGATTATTTTTAAAACCTTTTTTATTTTATATTGGAATATAGCCAATTAACAGTGTTATGATAGTTTCAGGTGGACAAGAAAGGGACTCAGTTCAGTTCAGTCACTCAGTTGTGTCCAACTCATTGTAACCCCATGGACTGCAGCATGCCAAGCTTTTCTGTCCATCACCAACTCCTGCAGTTTACTCAAACTCATGTCCACTGAGTCAGTGATGCCATCCAACCATTTCATCTCCATCATCCCCCTTCTCTTCCTGCCTTTAATCTTTCCCAGCATCAGTGTCTTTGCCAGTGAGTCAGTTCTTTGCACCAGGTGGCCCAAGTATTGGAGTTTCAGCTTCAACATCAGTCCTTCCAATGAACACCCAGGACTGACTTCCTTTAGGATGCATTTGTTGGATCTCCTTGCAGTCCAAGGGACTCTCAAGAGTCTTCTCCAACACCACAGCTCCAAAGCATCAATTCTTCAGCACTCAGCCTTCTAGATAGTCCAACTCTCACATCCATACATGATCACTGGAAAAACCATAACCTTGACTAGATTTGTTGGCAAAATAATGCCTCTGCTTTTTAATATGCTATCTAGATTGGTCATAACTTTTCTTCCAAGGAACAAGTGTCTTAATTTCATGGCTGCAGTCACCATCTGCAGTGATTTTGAAGCCTCCCAAAATAAAGTCTGTCATTGTTTCCACTGCTTCCCCATCTATTTGCCATGAAGTGATGGGACCAGATGCCATGATCTTGGTTTTCTGAATGTTGAGCTTTATGCCAACTTTTTCACTCTCCTCTTTCACTTCCATCAAGAGGATCTTTAGTTCTTTTTTGCTTTCTGACATAAGGGTGGTGTCATCTGCATATCTGAGGTTATTGATATTTCTCCCGGCAGTCTTAACTCCAGCTTGTGCTTCATCCAGCCCAGTGTTTCTCATGATGTACTCTGAATATAGATTAAATAAACAGACAGGGTGACCATATACAGCCTTGATGTACTCCTTTACCAATTTGGAACCAGTCTGTTGTTCCTTGTCCAGTTTTGACTGTTGCTTCCTGACCTGCATACAGATTTCTCAAGAGGCAGTTCAGGTGGTCTGGTATTCCCATCTCTTTCAGAATTTTCCACAGTTTGTTGTGATCCACACAGTCAAAGGCTTTGGCATAGTCAATAAAGCAGAAATAGATGTTTTTCTGGAACTCTCTTGCTTTTTCGAGGGGATTCAGCCATATATATACATTTATCCTTTCTCCCCCAAGCCTGTAGGATGGAAAAGTACAATCTAGTACAACAGTTATTCTTGAAATAAATTTTGAATCTCCTAGTTCATTTTAATGTCCAGAACTGTTTTCAATAATGCCTTTACCTGGACCCACCCCACCCCCCACCCCCAGTGTTCAGGGCTCACCAACTTGCTCCTTTCAGGCCTTCTTGCCCAAACTGGTGATGGGGAGAACATCTGTCTAAAGATATCTATGGGAACAGCCTCCAGGACAGAGCTAGCAAGGGAGTGACCAGAGGAGCCAGAGACCAGAGAACATGGGATTCTGGTGTGCAAGCAGGAGAGGACTGCCTGGAAGACAGGTGAGCATCAGCCAGTGTAGGAGAGACAATGGATTGGGAATAGGAGACTCACTGACATCCTTTGAAAAACAGTTTTGGTAGAAACTGAAGCCAAGCCCTGCATGCAAAGGAATGAGCTGTGACTGGCTGGTGAAAAAGTAGAGCATAGGGATGAGATTTTCAAAAGCTGAGATAAAGGTAAGGAGAGTATTGTTGTACCACCCTTAAGAGGAAACAGGATATATAATGGAATGAGACGGCAACTCTACCCTCAATACTACTGGTGGACATTGACCTGGAATGCTGTCCTATACTGATATGAGTGCTACATGTCATATGGAAGAGATGGACTTCCCAAAAGATCCATTGGGGGGGGATCCAGGAATAACTATTAGAAGTAAAAGCAGATTGCTTGAGTGAGGGCCAGTCAGCTGAATGGTGCCCAA
This sequence comes from Neotragus moschatus, assembly GCA_006410615.1. Classification (NCBI taxonomy): domain Eukaryota; kingdom Metazoa; phylum Chordata; class Mammalia; order Artiodactyla; family Bovidae; genus Neotragus; species Neotragus moschatus. Next base: position 19,605 of record SJYA01005143.1, read on the forward strand.
AGAGATGTTTAGCTGACACAGTAATTTTTAAAATATGAATATCTTTTAGGTAAAAATAAGAACAGTTTGTGGGGGAAGAGGTCTCACTACTGTCTATTTTATCAAATTGTCTGCACACTTTATATACATATGTTATTTGACTGACTTTGAAGGCTGAAATGGTTGGATGGCATCACCACTTCAATGGACAAGAACTTGGGCAAACTCTGAGGTGATGAGGGATAGGGAAGTCTGGTGTGCTACAGACCATGGGGTCACAAAGAGTCAGATACAACTTAGCAACTGAACAACAACAACTTTGAAGGCATCTGAGCTTCTGGCACCTACCTACCTTATAGTGTCCAGGAAAGTGAAATGGAAGTATTGATTAGGAGCCTGAAGGTATCCAATACCTGGGGGCTTTGGCTAGAGGAGGAAGACAAAACATATGGAAGACATATTCATTCTCAGAGAACTTAGAGGAACTATTTAGGCCTGAGAAGAAATAGAAGTCTTCTCTCTGGTCCTGTTCTGGGGAGCAGAGTTGGCAAAGTGACTGGTCTTTAAGCTGCATGCCTTGCAGCCATCCTTGGGGCATGGGAAGCTCTAAAGAAGAGGTTCCCAAGTTTGCCTGAAGGACAGAGATTACATCCAGTATTACAACATATGTGTCCGTATGAAAAAAGGGAGCATCACTGGGGTTTATTCAGTGTGGAGATTTTACATGCTTTTCAACTACAGCCTTTTTTTCCAGAAACTCAAACATGAGCATCTGGCTACACAAGTACCACTGAAGGGGTTCAGTTGGAGGGCACACTCTACATCTTGCCATGACCTTCTTTGCCCAACACCTCTGCATCTTTTCATATCCTAATTGGGAACATCCAGTAAACAATGACTGGTTAAAAACAAGTTTTAAGGCCCTCTCAGTTATTGATGTTTAGAAGGTGGATGCAGTCATCAGGAGTGATTAGCACTACTAACGCTTCTAGGAGCATTTCCACTCTCAGACTCCAGTGAATAGCAGAGCTACGGTCAGCCAGGTCTCTGCCACTAAAAATATCTGGCCTGCCACCAGCAAACTTGAGCCTAGAGTAGCATAAGTCAGGAGTTCCTGGGGAATCTCAGGGTTAGAAGTTGTTCATTGTTGTTCAGTCTCTAAGCTGTGTTCAGTTATTTGTGACCCCATGGACTGCAGCACACCAGGCTTCCCTGTCCTTCACTATCTCCCAGAGTTTGCTCAGACTCATGTCTTTTGAGTCGACGATATCATCCAATGACCTCATCTTCTATCACCCCCTCCTCTTCCTGCCCTCAATCTTTCCCAGCAACAGAGTCTTTTCCAGTGAGTCAACTCTTTGCATCAGGTGGCCAAAGTATTGGAACTTCAGCTTCAGCATCAGTCCTTCCAATGAATATTCAGGACTGATTTCCTTTAGAATTGACTGGTTTGGCCTCCTTGAAGTTCAAGGGACTCTCAAGAGCCTTCTCCGGCACCACAGTTCAAAAGCATCAGTTCTTCAGTGCTAAGCCTTCTTGGGCTTCCCTGGTGGCTCAATAGTATACATGCATTCAATCCCTGGGTCAGGAAGATCCCCTGGAGAAAGGCATAGCAACATGTGCCCTGGAGAATCCTATGGACAGAGGAACCTGATAGGCTACAGTCCATAGGGTCACAAAGAGTCGGACATGACTGGTGACTTAGAAGACTTAGAACGCACAGCAAGCATTCTTTATTATCCAACATGACTTAGCAGCAGCAGCAGCACATCAGTACAGAACTACCAGGAAAACCACAGCTTTGACTAGACGGATTTTCATCAGCAAGGTGATGGCTCTACTTTTTTCTAAGCTATCTAGGTTATTTCCTGGCTGCAGCCACCATCCACAGTGATTTGGAGCCAAAAATAAATAAATAAATAAATAAAGTCTGTCACTGTTTCCATTTTTTCTCCATCTATTTGCCATGAAGTGATGGGACCGGATGCCATGATTTTAGGGTTTTTGATGCTGAAGTTAGCCAGCTTTTTCACTCTCTTCTTTCACCTTCACCAAGAGGGTTAGAAGTAGATGAACTTAAAGTCACAGAAGCAAAGAGCCTGATGCAGAGGAGGAGAAGAGTCCAACTTCTTGGGCTGCTGGGTTCTGCTGCAGTGATACTCAGGCAGTGCTTTCAAAGGGACTTTCCATTCATGTCACTTCTGCTCTCCAAAGATGCCCACGTCTTCCACCTATCTCTCTGGTGAGGAACTTACAGTTTTACAGTTTTGCAGACTAGAGAGTGCTGACATGGTATGGTCCAACAGATGGAATAAATGAGGGGCTGGGAAGCATCTGATACAACAGGCAAGGTACTGGAAAGGGCATTTCTGGTTCTGGTATGCACCCCAGACTTTTTCTAGAGGCAGAAGGTCAACATGCACATGGCATGCATGCACACCAAAGCCACCCAAGAAATGAACCCAAGCATTAGAGTGTTTAGAAATCATAATATACTGGGTAATAGGTTCCAGGAAATTGACTCTGAGGTCGGTGGAGGAAGGTGCAGCCTGTTCTGGTAGAGGAGCTGGCACTCAGAAGGTGGTGTGTGATTCCCACACTTTACTACTCCACAGGACTAAGTATCTTTAAGTTCTGGGTTTGTGGGTCACAAAATACTGCTGCTGCTGCTGCTAAGTCGCTTCAGTCATGTCCGACTCTGCGCGACCCCATAGACAGCAGCCTACCAGGCTCCCCATCCCCAGGATTCTCCAGGCAAGAACACTGGAGTGGGTTGCCATTTCCTTCTCCAATGCATGAAAGTGAAAAGTGAAAGTGAAATTGTTCAGTCATGTCAGACTCTTTGCCACCCTATGGACTGCAGCCCACTAGGATCCTTCAACCATGGGATTTTACCAGGCAAGAGTACTGGAGTGGGGTGCCATTGCCATCAATGTGCCAACTGATGTTGAAGGGTCCATCTAGAATTCAGGGACATGGGAAGGAAACAAATGTCTACTGAACAACTATTTGTGAGGCCCAGAGCCAGGCATTTTATCTTCATATCTATTATATTTTATTTAATTACTTTCCTCATTTAGCAGATGAGGAAACTGAGGCTCAAAATACTGATGATTATCTTGTCTTCACCAGCTCTGAAGGGTCAGAGGCAGGAACAGCAGAGGGCTCGATGCTCTGTGCATCCACATAGGAGTGCCCTTGCCTTGAAGGTGGCATGAGCGGAGAGGCAGTCATGCAACTGTTCACATTCTTCAGAGCAAAAGGGACACTAAGGATTGTGTGGGCTTGGAAAGACTGCAGTTGCAAATTAAGTTCTGAGTTAATGGAAAACTTATTAGAGAAACCTTGACTTTCAATAATGAAATTAAAAGTTCATGCAAGTAGTGCAATTGATTGTCCTCAGAATGAAGCATAATTTACATTTAATTATAAAAGCAGAGCTCAGGTTAGGAGCCAATTAAGTTACCTGTTTTTTGTCTGCTATATTTTAGGATTTTGCAGCTGCACAGGATTGGTTTTTAGTCAACGATTAAACACCTACTGTATGTGGAAGATAAGATTCCAAAGGAATCTAAGAGAAGCACAAGAAACCCTTGACTCCCTCCTTCCAGATCTCTACCACTTTTCTGCAGGGAAATCACAGTTATAACTGTTAAATCCTGTGTACTTGGCACTGATAAATGCATAGTTAGGAATGAAGGTCTCAACCCAGGCTGGCATTTTCAGAGAGGATCCATGGAAGCCTTGAGACTTGAGATTAGGTTTGGGTATGATCTTCTCAGCACTGGGCTCAAAACTCTCTGTGTACTGTGCACTCTATCTGGACCCATATTTCATCTGTGTTCACTGTCAGGCATCATGTCCCAGCAATATCAAACTACTTCCGTTTCTTGTCCACACAAATCTTTCCTCATTCTGTCCCTCTCTATTCCCCCCTACCCTTTGCTCCGGACGCAAGCCTGGCCATCCTTCACCCCTCAGAAAAGGGTATCAGTACATGACCACTGTTGCTCCACTCACTACTGCATCACACAGCTCACTCATGCCTCCTTTCACTCCCTGGAAACACCTTTAACTGGAGGGTGTGGCTAAGACATGTCTCTTTAACATCCGCTTTGGATCTAGGCTTTCAGAGAGTCCTACAAGCCTGCCCATACACTGAGACTTGGTCTCCCAGGGACGCTCTGCATGGCCACATGAAGTCTGGTAAAAGGGGGGCCACTTCTGAAAGAAGCACACGTGCCTCAGCTCAGCACATTGCAGTCAGCATCCAGCCCTGCTCATGCAGAGCCTGCATCCAGTGCCTGTGGGCTCTGGTGCCTGGGACACTGCCTGGACGACTAGAAAAAGTTGGCCATATAGACACCTTGAGTTGGATGCTGTTCCTACCAGTTACTGGCTGAGGTACCTGGACCACATCTCTTGGTCAGTCTCAGTCTGCCTCTCTATAAAATGGGACCAGGAGAATTAACTACCTTATCTCAAAGACATAAGCTAAGCCCCAGGTCTCAGACTACACTTAGGAAAATGATACCCCTTATTCTGTCAGGTCAAAGCACCCTGGCTGAACAGTGCTGGCTGGCCAGAGTCTGTAACCACAGCTATGACCAGGACCATCTCCGATGCTGACCCTGTCATGCCTCAGTTCAGTTCAGTCACTCAGTTATGTCTGTCTCTTTGTGACCCCATGGACTGCATGGACTGCAATACACCAGGCTTCCCTGTCCATCACCAGCTCCTGGAGCTTGTTCAAACTTATGTCCATTGCCAGGCCTGGGTAGAAGCAATATAATTCCTCAAGCCCATTTCCCTGGTACCATCTTGAGGCAGAGACAGGAACTGCAGGCCCATTTCCAGAGCTTGCTAGCTCTATGGTGCAGGACTGTGAGGAGATGCGGGTAGGGCACTTCCAGAGCTGCCACCAGACAGACAGTTTTGGGTTTTAATTGAGGTTAAACTTGGTCATAGGCTTCTAAGATTACAAAGATGTATGGCCCCAGTGTAGGCTCTGCCACATGAGGGCATGTTTCTAAGTCAGCCCATGGCTGTGGGCTCAGGGAATTCCTGAGAATTCAGGAATTTCTGAGCAGGGGTTACTGCTAGCATTCCAGGCTCTATCTACACTTTGGCTTAAAATCTAGGAGGGACAAGCATTCTCCACCATGGCTTTCCTCCTCTCTGTCCAAACCAGGCACTCTAAGGGTAAATTGCATCCTTTCTTTGCTAGCGCATTGCTCCAAGGTCTACAGTGCCCATAGAATGGTTTTGCCAGCACACATGCGATCTGAGCCAGCAAGCCATGCCCTCGGGACAAGGAGACTGTCAAGACAGAGATGCAGAGAGATGGCAAGTTGGGAGACAGAGCCCAAAGCTGGATCCCTGGCTCGGTGCCTCTCTTGAAATCTAGGCTCCCAGATCCAACCTCTGCTGGCATCTCAACCTGTGTGACCAGAAGTTGATGTGTTCAGCTGACTTTGCCAGTGCCCCAGACCTAAGCTCCTCCAAGACACCCAGTTCAGCACATGGCACATCCAGGACAGGTTGCCCGAGCCAGCCCTGAGGTCCCAGGAGCTAAGCCTGAACAACTGACACAGAGTTGCACCATGCTTTCCTTAATTCCAGAACCGTGAGCTGGTTCAGGGTGACATTGTGTCCAAATGAAGATTTTCGTTTCACCAGATGCTGTTTACACACAAGCTATGGGAAAGTTCTCCTAGAATCAAAGGAAAAGCTAGACTGGAAGAAGTCTACTCTTTTCCGCCTGGCTTCCAGTCTAACAAGCTCAAAGCTTGAAAAGTCAGGGTCATTTGGTACCCCCTACCCCAGGGAAAAGGAGTACAACAAGGCTGTATATTGTCACCCTATTTATTTAACTTATATGCAGAGTGCATCATATGAAATGCCAGACTAGATGAATTATAAGCTGAAAAATCAATATTTCCAGGAGAAATATCAGCAACCTCAGAAATGTAGATAAAATCACTCTAATGGCAAAAGTGAAGAGGAACTAAGCAGCTTCTTGATGAAGGTGAAAGAAAAGAGTAAAAAAAAAGCTGGCTTAAAACTCAACATTCAACAAACTGAGATCATGGCATCTGGTCCTATCACTTCATTGCAAACGGAAGGGGAAAAAGTGGAAACAGTGACAGATTTTATTTTCTTGGACTTCAAACTCCACTGTGGATGGTGACTGCAGCCAAATATTAAAGATGCTTGCTCCTTGGAAGGAAAGCTATGACAAACCTAGACAGAATATTAAAAAGCAAAGACATCACTTTGCTGACAAAGTTCCATATAGTCAAGGCTATGGTTTTTCCAGTAGTCATGTATAAGTATAAGAGTTGGGTCTTAAAGAATGCTGAGTGCCCCAAAATTGATGCTTTTGAATTGTCGTGCTGGAAAAGACTTGAAAATCCCTTGGTAACCAAGAAAATCAAATCAGTCAATCCTAAAGGAAATAAACTCTGAATATGCCAAAGCCTTTGACTCTGTGGATCACAATAAACTGTGGAAAATTCTGAGAGAGATGGGAATACCAGACCACCTGACCTGCCTCTTGAGAAATCTGTATGCAGGTCAGGAAGCCACAGTTAGAACTGGACATGGAACAACAGACTGGTTCCAAATAGGAAAAGGAGCACGTCAAGGCTGTATATTGTCACCCTGCTCATTTAACTTCTATGCAGAGTACATCATGAGAAACACTGGGCTGGATGAAGTATAAGCTGGAATCAAGACTGCCAGAAGAAATATCAATAACTTCAGAAATGCAGAGGACACCATCCTTATAGCAGAAAGTGAAGAAGAACTAAAGTGTTTCTTGATGAAACTGAAAGAGGAAAGTGAAAAAGTTGACTTAAAGCTCAACATTCAGAAAACTAAGATTTTGGCATCCAGTCCCATCACTTCATGGCAAATAGATGGGGAAACAGTGGCTGACTTTATTTTGGGGGGCTCCAAAATCACTGTGAATGGTGATTGCAGCCATGAAATTAAAAGACGCTTACTCCTTGGAAGGAAAGTTATGACCAACATAGACAGCATATTAAAAAGCAATGACATTACTTTGTCAACAAAGGTCCGTCTAATCAAGGCTATGGTTTTTCCAGTAGTCATGTATGGATGTGAGAGTTGGACTATAAAGAAAGGTAAGCATCGAAGAATTGATACTTTTGAACTGTGGTATTGGAGAAGACTCTTGAGAGTCCCTTGGACTGCAAGGAGATCCAACCAGTCCATCCTAAAGGAGATCAGTCCTGGGTGTTCATTGGAAGGACTGATGTTCAAGCTGAAACTTCAATACTTTGGCCACTTGATGCAAAGAACTGACTCATTTGCAAAGACCCTGATGAGGGCAGGAGGACAAGGGGATGACAGAAAATGAGATGGTTGAATGGCATCAACGACTCAATGGACATGAGTCTGAGTGAACTCCGGGAGTTGGTGATGGACAGGGAGGCCTGGCGTGCTGCAGTCCATGGGGTTGGAAAGAGTTGAACACAACTAAGAGACTGAACTGAACTGAATTCATTGGAAGGACTGATGCTGAAGTTGAAGCTCCAGTACTTTGACTACCTGATGTGAAGAGCTGACTCATTGGAAAACACCCTGATGCTGGGAAAGATTGAAGGCAGGAGAAGAAGGGGGAGAAGGGGGAGACAGAGATGGTTGGATGGCATCACCAACTCAATAGACATGAGTTCCAGCAAACTCCAGGAGACAGTGAAGAACAGGGAAGCCTGGCATGCTGTAGTCTATGGGGTCACAAACTGTAGGAGGGCATGACTTAGCAACAACCCCAGGGGGCAGCCAGCAGGAGGTACGGGCCTCTGTATGGAGGGCCATGGAGCAGGAAGATGTGAAAACTGTGTTCCCAGGTGGAGCCACCATCCCAGCCTGTCTCCCCACCTGAAGGCCTCCTTACAATGAACACACACCAGACCCCAATCCTATACTGTGGGAGCACAGTGCACTCCCAGTGATGGGGGGACCCTTCTCATCCTCCTTGTCCACTCTCCTTGTGGCTAATTCCAGCCCTCCCCATCCTCTTCTCTCCTCTCACGTACAGTGATCATAATTCAGCCATCTCCTAACCACACTTGAGTCTTCCCCCAGCCGCATGACACTGGGACTATCTCATAGACACTAACACCACCAATAGTTAGCAGAACTTGGATCTGGGTCCAGAGGGTCCCAGAGCAGTCCCACTGTATTCTCACTCCTTTGCAGGTGTCCACTTTACCAGCAAGCCAGGTGCCATGTGGGAGAATACATGAGCAAGGGACGAAGAGGAAAGCACTAACTGTCCTTGGGTATCCATCCTTCCCCTGATTCTTTCAGGAACGGAACCATTCAATAGCCACCAGTCACAAGCCACAGTCCCACCTGTATTTTCAGTGATATGTGGCAACATGACCCATGTGGCACCACGGAGTGTAAGCAGGATGCACGTGTGCAACTTCCAGAGCAGTCCCTTGAAAAGAAGTCACTTGGCCTCTGTTCCTCTTCCCCTTCTCTTTAAGGCAGGAATGGAAGGGGGGCAGAGCTTAGGCCCTGATGATGAAGACGGGCTGCAAGGGAAGAGAAGCAACAGAAGAGCAAGGACCTGGGTGACTTCTCAGAGTGGTGACATCCAGCCACCTGATCACCCTACCAGTGTCCACTTTAACAGAAGAGAAACACAGCCTCTCTTTCTTACTTAAGCCACCAGTGTTTGGCCTCTGTTAAAGCTTCTGACAAGGAGCTTTGAATCTACTTGGAGAAATAGAATTTACAGATGAGGATTTACTCATTGTGCTGAGTTTCCTCCATTTTCCTGTCCCAAGAAGCTCTCCATCATCTTCCCCTGGGATCTGCTCCCTAAGATCTGGAGGGTGACCCAGACAGCTGCACCAACTGGCTTCCAGTTTGGCTCATGGATGGTGGGGCAGGGGGCAGGGGGAAAAGGAGTGCAACAGAAGATCAGAAGGCAGACGGCCCTCCCTGTCTGCAGGCCACTTTATTTCCCAAAGTTTACAGCTCTTAGGAGAGGCCCTCTACAGGTCCAGCTGCCAGTGAGGAGCATGCTCCTTGCTCAACACTAAGGTATAACTGATTCAGTTCAGTTCAGTCACTCAGTCGTGTCCGACTCTTTGAGATCCCATGAATCACAGCACGCCAGGCCTCCCTGTCCATCACCAACTCCCGGAGTACACTCAGACTCACATCCATCGAGTCAGTGATGCCATCCAGCCATCTCATCCTCTGCCCCCCTTTCCTCCTGCCCCCAATCCCTCCCAGCATCAGAGTCTTTTCCAATGAGTCAGCTCTTCGCATGAGGTGGCCAAAGTACTGGAGTTTCAGCTTTAGCATCATTCTTCCAAAGAAATCCCAGGGCCGATCTCCTTCAGAATGGACTGGTTGGATCTCCTTGCAGTCCAAGGGACTCTCAAGAGTCTTCTCCAACACCAAAGTTCCAAAGCATCAATTCTTCAGCGCTCAGCCTTCTTCACAGTCCAACTCTCACATCCATATATGACCACAGGAAAAACCATAGCCTTGACTAGATTACCATATGTGATACATCTCAGAGTATTTTGCATTTTATAATAAAATAGGTAGAAATTATTGCCTTAGCCACATGCAACTGTCTTTAGTATTTTACCTGAGAACCTTTATAGATGCTGACCCCTTAGCTCGATTCATACTTTTCTTTTAAATGTTGGAAGCATAATATTATATGCTATGCATGGACTTCTACACTCCCAAAACTCATATGTTGAAGCTTTAACCCTCAGTGTGATTGTATGTGGAGACAGGGCCCTTAGGAGGTAATTAAGATTAAAAGAAGTCATAAACTGTAAGGGCCTAATAGGGTAAGATTCAGTTCAGTTCAGTTCAGTTGCTCAGTCGTGTCCGACTCTTTGTGACCCAGTGAACTGCAGCACGCCAGGCCTCCCTGTCCATCACCAACTTCCGGAGTCCACACCCAAACCCATGTCCATTGAGTGAGTGATGCTATCCAACCATCTCATCCTCTGTCGTTCCCTTCTCCTTCTGCCTTCAATCTTTCCCAGCAACAGGGTCTTTTCAAATGAGTCAGCCCTCCACATCAGGTAGCCAAAGTATTGGAGTTTCAGCTTCAACATCAGTCCCACCAATGAACACCCGGGACTGGTCTCCTTTAGGATGTACTAGTCGGATCTCCTTGCAGTCCAAGGAACTCTCAAGAGTCTTCTCCAACACCACACTTCAAAAGCATCAATTCTTCGGCACTCAGCTTTCTTCACAGTCCAACTCTCACATCCATACACGAGCACAGGATAAACCATAGCCTTGACTAGACGGACCTTTGTTGGCAAAGTAATGTCTCTGCTTTTGAATATGCTATCTAGGTTGGTCATAACTTTTCTTCCAAGTAGTAAGCGTCCTTTAATTTCATGGCTGCAGTCACCATCTGCAGTGATTTTGGAGCCCCCAAAATAAATTCTGACACTGTTTCCACTGTTTCCCCGTCTACTTCTCATGAAGTGATGGGACTGGATGCCATGATCTTCGTTTTCTGAATGTTGAGCTTTAAGCCAACATTTTCACTCTCTTCTTTCACTTTCATCAAGACGCTCTTTAGTTCTTCTTCACTTTCTGCTATAACGGTGGTGTCATCTGCATATCTGAGGTTATTGATATTTCTCCTGACAATCTTGATTCCAGCTTGTGCTTCATCCAGCCCAGCGTTTCTCATGATGCACTCTGAATATAAGTTAAATAAGCAGGGTGACAATATACAGCCTTGACGTACTCCTTTTCCTATTTGGAACCAGTCTGTTGTTCTATGTCCAGTTCTAACTGTTGCTTCCTGACCATGTTACATACAGGATACCATAGAGACAGTGATGTTGTGTTCCACACCAGCTCAATAAAGTGAGTCATATGGATTTGTTTTCTCAGTGCATATAAAAGTTATGTTTACACTATGAAAGTGAAATTAAAAGATGCTTGCTTCTTGGAAGAAAAGTTATGACCAACCTAGACAGCCTGTTAAAAAGCAGAGACATTACTTTGCCAACAAATGTCCATCTAGTGAAGGCTATGGTTTTTCCAGTAGTCATGTATGGATTTGAGAGTTGGACTATAAAAAAAGCTGAGCATTGAAGAATTGATACTTTTGAACTGTGGTGTTGGAGAAGACTCTCGAGAGTCCCTTGGACTGCAAGGAGATCCAACCAGTCCATCCTAAAGAAGATCAGTTCTCAGTGTGCATCAGAAGAAATGATGTTGAAGCTGAAACTCCAACACTTTGGCCACCTGATGCAAAGAACTGACTCATTGGAAAAGACTCTGATGCTGGGAAAGACCAAAAGTGGGAGAAGGGGATGACAAAGGATGAGATGGTTGGATGGCATCACCAACTCAATGGACATGAATATGAGTAAACTCTGGGAGTTGGTGATGGACAGGGAAGCCTGGTGTGCTTCAGTCTATGGAGTCACAAAGAGTTGGACATAACTGAGCAACTGAACTTAACTGACTTATGAAAGTGAAAGGGTTTGTCATTCAATTGTATCCAGCTGTTTGTGACCCCATAGACTGTAGCCCACCGGGCTCCTCTGTCCATAGGTGAGAATACCAGAGTGGGTTGCCATTCCCTTCTCTAAGTGATCTTCCCAACCCAGGGATTGAACCCAACTCTTCTACATTGAAGGCAGATTCTTTACTGTCTGAGCCACCAGGGAAGCCCCTTGTTTACACTGTACTGCAGTCTATTATGTATGTAATAGCATTATGTGTTAAAACACAATGTACATATCTTAATTTTAAAAGACTATTCAGGATTGGAGGGAAGATGGCAGAGCAGGACTACCATGAGTTCACTTCTTCCCACAGGCACACCAAAATTACAACAACTTACAGAGCAGCTAATGATAAGAAAGGCTGGAGTGTAGCAGAAAATACCTTCTGCAACTGAAGGTGTAAAGAAGAAACCACAATGAGATGGGTAAGAGGGGCAGAGATGCAGTATAGTCAAGAACTGTACCCCAAGGTGGGCGACTCACAGATGGGAGGATAATTAAAATTGCAGAGGTTCTCCCCAAGGGGCAATGGGTCTGAGACCCATATCAGACTTCCCAGCCTGAGATCCTGCACCTAGAAAATGAGCCCCCAGAACATTTGGCTTTGAAAGCTAGCAAAATTTATCGGGAGACCCGGGGGGTTGGGGGAAATAGAGACTCCTCTCTTAAAGGGTGCACACAAAATCTCAAACAATCATGGACAGAAGCAGTGATTAGAAAGGAGCCTGGGTCAGACCTGCCTGCTGATCTTGGAAGGTCTCCTGGGGACAGGAGGCAACTGCAGCTCAGGAGACACAGACACTGTTGGCCACCGTCTTAGGAGCCTGTTCTACCACGTGGACACTGGCACTGGCAAGTGCCATGTGGAACCCTCCCTCTAGCTTAGTTGCACCAGGGCTTATCCCTGCCCACCAGCCTGTTGGCAGCAGTACTAAGATATTCAGGCTGAACAATGAGCTGGGCAGGGACACAGCCTCACCCACCAGCAGGCCTGCTGCCTTAAAGCTCCCAGAGCACATAAACTCCTTAGGACACAGGCCTGTCCACCAGAGAGCTCAGGACACTGCCCCCCACACAAGTGCACAGACATTAGCCCCAGGAGCCCCAGGCCCTGCAGCCAGAGATCCTGGGAGCTGCCTCCACCCGCCATCAGAACACCACCGCCTTGGACTTCTTGGATTCCTCAGCCAGCTGCCTGGGGAGCCAGCTCCTCTCACCAACAGGCCAGCACCAGCTTTATAGCATACACTGGAAGCTGCAGCCAGCCATGTCAGCAAACAATCCCACTCACCAGCAGGTGAACACTAGATCTTGGAACCCTGGCCCTGTAACCAGCCAACCCACAGACCAGTTCTGTAAACCAGCAGGCCAGCACTAGATCCAGGACCACCTGGGATTCCACAGCCAGTTGTGACCTGACCCCGCCAACCAGCGCTGGAAGCCTCCACACAAGGCAAGGACTGGCAACCAACTGGATAAGGAAAGCCATACCTGCCAGACCATCCACAGCAGTCAATCTGCCACAACAGAAGGGCCCACACAGCCCACTGAGGGGGCACTCCTAGAAAATAGCATGTCTCCTACAAAAGGCTACTTTAACATCAGGAAACATAACCAAACTACTAGATACACAGAACTAAAAACAACAAATTAGGCAAAATGAAGTGATAGAGTAAGGTGTTTCAAATGAAGGAACTAGGTAAAACTCCAGAAGAAGAACTAAGTGAAGTGGAGAGGGAGAGAACCCACCCAACAAAGAGTTCAAGGTAATGACTGTAAAGATCAAAGAACTTGGGAGAAGAGTGGGTGAACTGAGCGAGAAGCTATAAGCTTTTTAAAAAGAGGAAACATAAAGCAAAAGCAGAGATGAAGAATACAGTAACAAAAAATTTTTAATGCACTTTGTTGTGGTTGTTGTTCAGTCACTAAGTTGTGTCCGACTCTTTGCAACCTCATGGACTGAATCCCCCCAAGCTCCTCTGTCCATGGAATCCTCCAGGCAAGAATATTGGAGTGGGTAGCCAGTCCCTTCTCCGTGGGATCTTCTTGACCCAGGGATCAAATCCAGGTCTCCTGTATTACAGGTAGATTTTTTTTTTTTTTACCATCTGAGCCACTAGGGAAGTCCATAGATTAAATGATACAGAGAACCATAATCAACCATAGGTTAAATGATACAAAGAAATGTATCAGTGAGTTGGAAGACAGAGTAATGGAAATCACTGGAACTGAACAGGAAAAAAAAAAATGAGGACAGTTTAAGAGACTGCCAGGACATCGTCAAGTTATAGGGGTCCCAGAAGCAAAAGAGAGACAGAAAGTGGCAGTAAACATACTTAAAGGTATAATAGCTGAAAACTTGCCTAACTTGGGGAAGGAAACAAACATCCAGGTTCAAGAATCACACAGAGATCCAAACTGGATAAACTCAAAGAGAAAACACCAAGACATACTGTAATTAGAATTGTAAAAATTAAAGGTAAGAGGGGAATATTAAAAGCAGCAAAGAAAAGCAACACCTTACATATAAGGGAACGCCCATGAGACTTTTCAGCAGAAATCTATTGGCATCTTCTGGTAACCTTCCACCGCTCAGATTTACAATGGTGGTTTTATGATCCTACTGACAATCAGTTGCTGAGCCCTCATTTGTCTTGCTCTCAGCCTTGTTTAGATTGAGTCTCCTTCCTCTTAACCATGCTGTTTCCACTTTCCATTTTGTACACTTTGCTTTTTGAACAAAAGCATGGCAGTAAAATAGGAATTGAGACATTTTGCTTTCTCTCCTTCACCTTCTAATATTATGCCATATGCCATCAACAGTTGGACTCTGTCAACACAACTTTTTAAATCCTTTTTTAAAATATTCACAACATATTTTCCATTTATGAAATTCTTCTGATCTTTCACCTTCCTTAGAATCTTATTCCAGATTTCTGCCATGCTTTGGCATTTATTATACTAATTCCTCTTTAATATGGATGAATCAAATCTCAGAATAGCCTCCTTCTGCAGCTCCTTCTACATCTCCTTTCTTGGCTTTTCTTCCTCATCCAGGCCCCTGAGCTAAGAATGCCCCAGGGCTTAAACCTTGGACCTTATTCTTTCTCGGTCTACATTGTCTCCCTGAAGTGTTTGCTTCCACTGTGACTTTTAATATCAGATATATTCTGACAACTCTACAATTTATTGATCTGCTCATGCTCTCACTCTTCACCACAAAATCTATATCAAACTGCCTACTTGCCCTCTCCATCTGGATTCTAACAAACATCCCAATTCCTTCCCGCAATAGTACTTGGCCTCCCTGTCTTCTTCTTTTAGTAAATGATACCCACAATCAACTGGGCTTCCCTGATAGCTTAACTGGTAAAGAATCAGCCTGCAATCCGGGAGACCTGGGTTCAATCCCTGGTTTGGGAAGATCCCCTGGAAGAAGGCATGGCAACCCACTCCAGTATTCTTGCCTGGAGAATCTTCAAGGACAGAGGAGCCTGGAGGGTTACAGTCCCTGGGATCACAAACAGTCGGACATGACTGAGAGACTAGGCACAGCATAGCACCCATAATCAACCAGTAGCTCAAGACAAAATCCTAGAGTCAAACTTATGACCACTTTCCCTTGTGCTGTGCACTGAATTCACTACTAATCCAGTTACCTTCACCTTCAAAAAGGTATCCAAAAAAAATCCAATATTCTTTTTATCTTATATCTTACCTTGACAAATGTGATGTAACCCTACATGGCCTCCCTACTTCCACTTCTGCCATATTATCTGTTCTCTCCACAGGAAGAGTTTTTCCAGATTCTTTTTCAGATCCCAATTGGACCTTCCTAGTCGACACTCCATCTCAAGGAACACTTCCAATCATAGTGGGGTGCTTTGCGCTCTGCCTGAAATATTCTTTCCAACATAGTTCATCTTCCCACTTCATTCAAATTTCAGCCCAAAAGTCAAGTCTTCAGACACAGCTAAAATCACAACCTATCTATGCCCTATTTCTTCATAGTGCTTATCATTATCTCATATATAATTACATTATATATCATTTGGTTACCTGCTTACATCTCTTTCCCACCACTAGAAAGTAAGATACCTGGGGGCAGGGGCTCTGCCATTTTCAAGTCTTCATGTTGCAGAGTCCAGAGAAGTACTTGCATGGAGTAGATCTTTCTTAAACATTTGTTGATTCAGCAGATGACTTCAACACACCTCCTAAATCTCTCCACTGCAGACTTTGCAGAAAGCTTGATATGCAAGGGGATAAGAAAGGAAAAGACTCTGGTCAGGATACTGGCCCACCTGCTGAGTGGATCATAAGCATCTTTGAGAGCTGAGTGTACTTGGGCCTAGGAAGTGATAGGGATGGAAAAATAAAAACAGAACCACGAAATCAGACTCAGTGGGTGTTTGGGCATGATTTCAAGGAATTTCAAGCTGATTTCAAGGGATATCCAAGGCAATACTGCCCACCTAGGAATGTTTCCTGGTTAGAAAAATCCTAAATCTACAAATCATTAATACAGTCAGGTGTATCCCCAATAAGGGGAATATGGCTCCCTGTTCAATGGTCCCCATATGAAGAAATATTTGGTTTAACCCTTAATTGTGCTTCTTATGTGCTTTCCAGGAGGCTCGGTGGTAAAGATTCTGCCTGTCAATGCAGGAGACACTGTTTCAATCCCTGGGTTGGGAAGATCCCCTGATGGGGGAAATGGCAACCCACTCTAGTATTCTTGCCTGGATAATCCCATGAACAGAGGAGCCTGGCAGGCTACAGTCCATGCGGTTGCAAAGAGTCAAATATGACTGAGCACACAGGCACAGTGCTTCTTATGTGGGTCACATGAGAACTAACTAGAAAACCACTACCTCATAAACATGTTCAGAGACACCTGAGTGGCATCTTCCTTAGCAAACTTGCATATTCAATCTGAAAACTTATTAGCAACCCTACGGTAACATATCAAAGTGTCACATGGCTCTCAGAGCTTGGTAAATGCTTGATGATTGGGCCAGGCCATTTCTATTATAGGAATTTTACCTTTAACAAGTCTTCAAAGCAGTGTGATTTCTGCTCTATATAAGGCCAGACCCAGGGATGGAAACTCTAGTCTTTAAAAACCACTGCTTGTGGTGTATGAGACTGATGGCAACTATGCAAATGATGGATCAAAAAGAAAACCAAAATCAATCTGCCATCTGTTTTCCAAATGTTCAAGAATCCTACATGATACTATGGAAGAAACACAGAATTTTAGATTGGTGGTAACTTTGGAAGTAACAGCAAGTATGGGAGACCTCTGTAATCAACATCCTCAGGGAAGATCACTCACAACTTCTTGAAGCATTAAATTCAAGATCGACTTCCAATGAAGAAAGTTTGCAAACTTTCCATAAATGAGCTACATATTAGTACCTGCCATACTTTCCCACATTGCTGAGAGATAAGAGTTGGGGAGTCAGATGTCTTGGGGGGACTGTCATCAACCACCCACAAGTTCTGGATGAACCCTACTGTGCAGACCCCTTTTCCATCCCCACTTCTGTGCTGCCCAGCATGGTCCTCCCTACCCTCTCATACAGATGACTGCAGTGACCACTATTCTCTGATCCCTCTGCCTCACTTCCTACTGATCCACTGTTCAGTCTAGCACTCTTTGCTTTTTGTTCTTTAATTGAATTTTAATTTTAGTTAAGATTATGCATACAGAAAGTTTAGAAAGTACCACAACAGACCTCTTCACTCCCCTTATTTTCCTGATCTAGTAGGAAATGAAAGCAAAACTCTAAGGTGAAAGGCCCTAAAATCAGGTGAATGTGGTTACAACAGGATTGCTAACTGACTTTCTGACCTCCAAATCCCCAGCTGACTGGCTGCACAGAACAGGGTAGGATATTCCATTAACCCTTCAGCAATGCAACCCCCCCCCCCCCCCCCCCCCCAGGCCAGCTGTTTTGTTTTTTTTGCTCCCACTTTTTGTTTGTGTTTTAGTTATG
>SJYA01005144.1:0-18953 GCA_006410615.1 Neotragus moschatus
CAGCTACACAGAGGTTTGAATTCTGCTGAGGGGAGAAAGAATGTTATTTTCTAAATTATCAGTTAACCATATGTGTAGATTAAAATTTTAAAGTAATAAGATTTAAGACCTTGGAAACCTTGAAGTCATGTATCCATTCCTCTGCCTTTAGGTAGGAGCATGAATTGTATGGGTAAACCAAAGATCTCCAAGGAGCTATCAGAGATAGCTACAAGAGAAGCAATTTACCTCCCAAGCTAAATCAACCTGCGCTTCCCAGGTGACTCGCCGTTAAAGAATCCACCTGCCAGACTCTGATTCGATCACTGGGTCAGGAAGGCCCTCTGGATGAGGGACTGGCAACCCTCTCCAGTAATCTTTCCTGGGAAATTCCATGGACAGAGGAGCCTGGTGGGCTACAGCCCTTGGGGTTGCGAAGAAGAGTCCAGACTAAGCACGTGGGCAGAGCTGAATCTAAGTCACAACACATCTCATGAATGAAGCCAGGATCCCTCACTTGGGAGCATGACCTGCTTGTCCCTTTACTGCTGCGATCTATTTCTCTACACCACGTTACCCTTATCTGCTTTGTTTTACAGCCCACTCCTGATATAAATGAATGGGATTTTCCTCACACTGATTAACAGTTCTCCCACCCTACCGACATCAACTGGATGTCCCACAGTTTAATCCAGCTCGGTCACTAATTACTGGAGTTCACATCAAATCCTACAAGTTAAGAAGTCAGTCCCATAGTGTTTTGGTCCTACGTTCCCAGAAAATCCAAACATACTTGCAACATTTTTTTATAAAGGAAAGGAAAAAAAGGAAACACAACTGAAACATCTATCAACCCAGCAATTAATAAAGTTTGGTATGTTAATATAGATATGTGAAGCTTACAATAAACATTTGTTGTTGCTGTTTAGTCGCTAAGTTGTGTCTTACTCTTTGTGACCTTTTAGACTGTAGCATGCCAGACTCCTCTGTCCATGGGCTTTTCCAGGCTAGAATACTGGAGTGGGTTGCCATTTCCTCCTCCAGGGGATTTTCTGACCCAGGTCTTCTGAGTCTGATGCATTGGCGGGTGGTTTCTTTACCACTGAGCCACCTGGGAAGCCCATTACCAAGTCTGTGTACTTTTAAAACATAAAATACAAGACTATATTTTAGATATGGATATCTAAATATAGCCATTTTATCTGGCTTCATTCATTTAGCATAATGTTTTTAGCATTCATCCACATAGTAACTGGTAATATAACTTCATTCCTTTTCTCATGTCTGAATACTATACTGTTGTATGGATATGCTACGTACGTTTATCCATTCATCACTTGGGCATTTGAATTGTTTCCTCTTATTGACTACCATGAATAATTTTAAGATGATCATTCTTGTTTTCAGTAAACCAAATTATGTCTTACTCTTTGACTGTAGCATGCCAGGCTTCCCTGTCTTTCACTATCTCCCAGAGTTTGCTCAAACTCATGTCCATTGAGTCTGTGATGACATCCAGCCATCTCATCCTCTGTCATCCCCTTCTCCTCCTGCCTTCAATCTTTCCCAACACCAGGGTCTTTTCCAGTGAGTCAGTTCTCCACATCAGGTGGCCAAAGTATTGGAGTTTCAGCTTTAGCATCAGTCTTTCCAATAACTATTTAGGACTGATTTCCTTTAGGATGGACTGGTTGGATCTCCTTGCAGTCCAAGGGACTCTCAAGAGTCTTCTACAATATCACAGTTCAAAAGCATCAATTCTTTGGCGCTCAGCTTTCTTTATGATCCAACTCTCACATCAATTCATTACTACTGGAGATTTTTTTTTTCATTGCTTTTATGTATATAACTGGGTGTGGAATTGGGGCTGGTGACTGTATTTGTAATTTTTCTGAGTTGCTAAAATGTGTTATATGGTGGCTGCTACATTTTACCATCCCACTTGTAATGTCAGTGCATTTCAACAACTTTTATTTATTTATTTTTATTATTATAGTCATCCCAGAGTGATAAATGGTAACACTGGGCTTCTGTTTGATTTTGGTCAACAACTTAAAATTGTGAGCATCTTTGCATGTGATTGCTGGCTATATATGTGTATGTGTGTGTGTGTGTGTGTGTGTGTGTGTGTGTGTGTGTGTGTATCTTCTTTGGGGAAATAGACACCTACTTACTAATTTTTCAATTGAGTTTTTTGTTTATTCATTGTTGAGCTGTGAGCTAAGCTGATACATTCTTGAGAGAAGTGCCTTACCAAATATAGGCCAGACAAATATATGCTCCAGATCTGTGGTCATCTTTTGAAACAGAAAAAAATGACAATAATAACAATAAACTCTAGTTTCTTTTCTTTGTTGCCACCCTTGTGTTTTCATAAATAGGAAATGATTACCTAACTCAAATTTAAGAAAATTATGTCCTATATTCCCTTTTCTGAGTTTATTTAAAATTTTTCCTCTCTTGCACTTAGGCATTTAATCTATTTTGAGGTAATTTTTATGTGAAGAGTGACGTAGAGGTCCAACTTCATTTTTTGCATTTGTGTATACAGTTGTCCTACTATCATTTACTGAAAAAAAAAAAAAACCTGTTATTTTCTATAGAAATGTCCTGGTATTCCTGTCAAAAGTAAATGACCATAAATATTTTACTTATGAACCCTCAATTATATTCCATTGACATATCTTTTATGCTAGTACCACACCATTTTTATTAATAAATAGTCTTGTAGTAATTTTCATAATAAGGAATTAGTTTTCCTCCAACTTTGTTATTAATTTACAAGGCTGTTTGGCTCTTCTGGGTCCTTGTGTTTCCACATGAACTTTAGGTTCAGCTGGTCATAAAAACAGCTGTTGGGGTTTTAATGGAGACTGCATTAAACTTTCAGCCAAATGTGAGGTGTCATGCCATTTAACAATGTTAAGTTCTCTATACCATGAACACAGGATATCTTTCCATTTATTTAAGTCTTCTTTATTTTATTTCAACCAGATTTTGTAGTTTTTAATATATGTCTCTCTCTTTCTTCTTAAATGTATTGCTAAGCATTTTTAGTCTCATTTTATGACATTTTGAATTCAATTTTTCTTAATTTCATTTTCAGATTAACCATTGCTAGGGAATATAAGTGTAACTTTTTAAATTTATCTTCTATCCAAACACCTTCCTGTACTTGTTTGCTGCTGCTGCTACTGCTGCTGCTGCTGCTAAGTCACTTCAGTCGTGTCCAACTCTGTGCAACCCCATAGATGGGAGCCCACCAGGCTCCCCTGTCCCTGGGATTCTCCAGTCAATTTTAGTATTTCTAATAGAATTTTTTAAACTGTAGGATTTTCTGTACCCAAGGTCATGTCTTTCCCTGATAGACAGTATTGCACCTTCCTTCTCAAGCTGGGTGTTTTATTCCTTTTTTACGCCTAATTGTCCTGACTAGAAACCTTATCAAGTGTGTAACAGAAGAGGCAAGAATGGAATTCTCTGCATTTTTGTTTTTCTGGTCTTAGGATCAAACATTGAGTCTTCTCTACTTAAAGTCAAGTTATCTGTACATATTTTATAAATACCCTTTATCACATTGCAGTGATTACCTTCTAATCCTACTCTGTCAAGCTATTTTATCATGGAAGGGTGTTTGGAACTTTGTCAAAAGCTTTTTTCTTTTTCTTTTTAAAAAATTTAGTTTATTTATTTATGTTTACTTTTTGGCCTCTCAGGGCAGCATGCAGGATCTTCGTTCCCTGCCCGAGGGATCAAAACTGTGTCCCTTGCAGTGGGAGCATGGAGTCTTAACCACTGGACTGCTGGGGAAGTCCCTCCAATGCTTTTTTTTCTGAGTCTCAGTTCAGTTCAGTTCATTTCAGTCACTCAGTCTTGTCCAACTCTTTGAGACCCCATGGACTGCAGCACGTCAGACCTCCCTGTCTATCACCAATTCCCAGAGTTTACTCAAACTCAAGTCCGTTGAGTCGGTGATGCCATCCAACTATCTCATCCTGTCATCCCCTTCTCCCCTTTCTGAGTCTAGTGAAAGTGAAAGTCGTTCAGTCATGTTGGACTCTTTGAGATCCCATGGACTATACAGTCCATGGACTTCTCCAGGCCAGAATACTGGAGTGGGTAGCCTTTCCCTTCTCCAGGGGATCTTCCCTATCCAGGTCTCCTGCATTGCAGGAGGATTCATTATCAGCTGAGCCACAAGGGAAACCCAGTAATACTGGAGTGAGTAGCCTAACCCTTCACCAGTGGATCTTCCTGACCCAGGAATCAAACTGGGGTCCCCTGAATTGCAGGTGGTATCTTTACCAACTGAGCTATTGGGGAAGCTCATGGTCACAAAGACTGGGACACGACTGAGGGACTGAACTGAAATGAGTGAGATGATAATTCAGTCTGGGTCTATTGTTCTCTTAATATAGTGCATTACATTGATTGATTCCCTTGTTAATCAACATTGTATTCTTGCAAAAATCTCCTTGGTTGTGGTATATATTCCTTTATATATACTGTTAGATTCAGTTTGCTGGTATTTTGTTTAATCCTTTTGAACCTATATCCATAAGAGATATTGGTCTGTAGTTTTCTTGAGATACCTTTGTCTGTTTCTTTTCTTTCTTTTTTTTAAATCAGAGTAGTAGTATGGCAATGGCACCCCATTCCAGCACTCTTGCCTGGAAAATCCCATAGACAGAGGAGCCTGGTGGGCTGCAGTCCATGGGGTCGCTAAGAATCAGGCACAACTGAGCGTCTTCACTTTCACTTTTCACTTTCATGCATTGGAGAAGGAAATGGCAACCAACTCCAGTGTTCTTGCCTGGAGAATCCCAGGGACGGGGGAGCCTGGTGGGCTGCTGTCTATGGGGTCACACAAAGTTGGACACGACTGAAGCAACTTAGCAGCAGCAGCAGCAGTGTGACTTAAATAAGAAACACTTATTCCTCATACTTTTGAAATATGAGAGGTCCAAAATCAAGTCACTGGCAGACCCACTGTCTGCTGTGGGCCTGTTTCCTGCCCACAGGTTGTGGGTGGCTGTCTTGTATATTCACACACAGAGCAGAGAGGAAGAAGCTTTTGTGTTCTCTTTATAAGGACACTAATCTCATTCATAAGGACTCCACCTTGATGACCTAATTACTTCCTAAAGCACCTCGCTTTTAATGACCTCACACAGGAGGTTAGGGTCATAACCTGTGAATGTCAGGAGGACACAAACATTCAGTCTGTAAAAAGTAGTTTGTGTCTTTCTAGAAATCTGTCATTTAATCAGAAATATCACATTTGTTGATATACAGTTGCTTATTTTCTTTTTCTTTCTGAAAGACTGGTAATATCAGTCCTTGATTTGTGATTTTTGTAATATAAATCTTTTTTGTTTAGTTTCTTAGTATATGTAAAGATGTATTGGCTTTGTTAATCATTGCAAAATTTTATCTTTTGGATTTTAAAATTTTTCCTATTCTTTTTCCATTCCCTATTTCATTATTTTTACTCTAGTATTTATTTTTTTTCCTTTATTCTTCTTTCTTTGTTTTAATTTTTTTTTATCCATCTGACTTCTTGAGGTGGAGTGTTTAGTGATTTATTTTAGATTCTTCTCTCTTTTCTTTGCTTTAATTATCACTCTCCTGTTAACTTCTTGAGATGGAATATTTAGTTACTGATTTTAGATCCTTCTCCCTTTAAAATACAGGTGCTTATAGCTATATATTTCCCTCTAAGCATAGTTTCAACTACATTTCATAAGTTTTAGTATTTTTTAATTGACTTTAATTTTTTCCCATTTTCTTATATGATTTCTACTTTAACCTATATTTGACTACTACATAAACAGTAAGTTTTGTAATTTTAAAATGTATGTACATTTCAAAAAAGTTTTGTTATTAGTTTCTGCATTTATTCCATTATTCCATTTTTGGTCAGAAAAAAGATAGGAGAAAATGTGACTATTTGAATTCTTTATATTTCTGGGAATTAAATGATATCATCCAAGTTTGAATATCAAGGCATGTAAGATACATATAGCATTTTGAATAACTGAAAATAATTATAATTTTAAAATAAATCAGATATGGAGGGAAAGGAGTCTTGCAAAAATATATTAGTGACAAGCACTCTCCTCCTCCATGGAGTGAAATCATGCATATTTTCAGAAGTCCTAAGATACGAGGTAAAATTTACAAATCTATAGAGCTCATTATTGTGAAAATTAGACTAGAAACTTTTCAAATTCCAGGAAGAAACTTGGTGCCCCTGAAAATATGAATTAAAACAGCAGAAATTATCTTTCTAGGAAACTTGACTAAATAAACATTCAAATTATAAAAGTAGCAATAAAATTAAGTAAGAAAGAATGCATCAAAGTCTAGTAAACATAATGAAAATTACATTTAAAAATAAGAATAATACTTTAAGGTGTTCATTGTAAGTAGGGAGTGGTCCCCATTGTCACAGTTATGAATTAATATTTGGGGGATATAAACATTGAGAGCTTCCCCAGTGGCTCAGTGGTAAAGAACCCTCTTGCCAATGCAGGAGACACGGGAGATGCAGGTTTAATCTCTGGGTCGTAAAGATCCTCTGTTAGAGAAACAGCAACCTGCTCCAGTATACTTGC
Organism: Neotragus moschatus; assembly: GCA_006410615.1. Classification (NCBI taxonomy): domain Eukaryota; kingdom Metazoa; phylum Chordata; class Mammalia; order Artiodactyla; family Bovidae; genus Neotragus; species Neotragus moschatus. The sequence goes on from SJYA01005144.1 coordinate 6,597, forward strand.
CTAGAAAGTGCCATGGACAGAGGAGCGGGTCAAGCTACAGTCTGTGGAGTCACAAAGAGTCAGACATGACTTAGGGACTAAACAGCAATAACAACAGAAAAACACTGAGAAAAATGGCAAAATGGCACATTTATTTGTGTGTGTGTATCTATATCTATCTATATATATGTATAAAATCAATAACCTCAGATATGCAGATGACACCACCCTTATGGCAGAAAGTGAAGAACTAAAGAGCTTCTTGATGAAAGTAAAAGAGGAGAGTGAAAAAGTTGGCTTAAAACTCAACATTCAGAAAACAAAGATCATGGCATCCAGCCCCATCACTTCATGGCAAATAGATGGAGAAACAGTGGAAACAGTTTCAGGCTTTATTTTTTTTTTTCGTCTCCAAAATCACTGCAGATGGTGACTGCAGCCATGAAATTAAAAGACGCTTATTCCTTGGGAGAAAAGTTATGACCAACCTAGACAGCATGTTAAAAAGTAGAGATGTTACTTTGCCAACAAAGGTCCCTCTGATCAAAGCTATGGTTTTTCCAGTAGTTATGTGTAGATGTGAGAGTTGGACTATAAAGAAAGCTGAGCACCGAAGAATTGACACTTTTGAACTATGGTGTTGGAGAAGACTCTTGAGAGTCCGTTGGACTGCAAGGAGATCCAACCAGTCCATCCTAAAGGAAATCAGTCCTGAATATTCATTGGAAAGACTGATGTTGAAGCTTAAACTCCGATACTTTGGCCACCTGATGCAAAGAGCTGACTCATTTGAAAAGACCCTGATGCTGGGAAAGATTGAAGGCAGGAGGAGAAGGGGACAATAGAGGATGAGATGGTTGAATGGCATCACAGACTTAATGGACATGGGTTTGAGTAAACTCTGGGAGTTGGTAACAGACAGGGAGGCCTGGTGTGCTGCAGTCCATGGGGTCACAAAGAGTCAGACATGACTAAGTGACTGAACTGAACTGATATATATATCTCTATATATGTTTGTGTGTGCTAAGTCACTTCAGTTGTGTCTGACTCTGCCACTCTATAGACAGACGATAGTCCACCAAGCTCCTCTGTCCATGGGGTCCTTTAGGCAAGAGTACTGGAGTGGGTTGCCATGCCCTCCTCCAGGGGATCTTCCCAACCCAGGGATCTAACCCATGTCTCTTGTGTCTCCTGCATTGGAGGAGAGTTCTTTACAATACCACCACCTGGGAATATTGTTAGAGATAATAGTGTAAAGTTGGAAAATTTCCTAAGTTAGCCTTTAAATTGAATGTAATAAAATTTAATGTACCCAAAGAATATGATTTAAATTCTCTGAAGAGAATTTTGTTTAATCTTACAAATTAACATCAGAGCCCACTAAAAAAAATTGAACAGGTTTAAAAAAAAAATGAATTTAAAATATAAAGTATAGGTTGTGGTGGAAATTAGTCTTTTCACGGTTAAAAATGTGTTATGAAACTTCTAAGAATTAACATTATTATTTCATTTACATCAATGGTATCATTATCAGAAACAAACCCAAACATATATGAGGATTTAGATTACTCTAACGTTTGCATCAATGAGGTCAGGGGAATTTGTCAAGAAATGATATTGTGATTATTTGCTCACAATTAAAACACCAACATTATGATCATAATTGGTCAAGCTAAATATAAAATGGAAAGCAAATAAAATATAGAAGAAAATATGAATATATATTTTTTCTTCTATTGATAAAATTTTATCAATATTAATAATAGCAATATCTAAATTACATTTAGTACATAGCATCACATTATTCTAAGTACTTAATCATTTAAAAATATCCCATTTTTTTTCCAGATTGATAGCATTGCTAAGACATCTGCTGGGGGATAAAAAACCTCATAAACAATTTGAATTGTGTGATATATATGATGGTTAATTTCTGTTAATGACAAAAAATTTCATGGAAATCCATTAAAAATTAATTAATTAAAAGAAACAACAAAAAATAGAACACCCAAACAGAAAAATGAGAAATTTATATGGACTGGAATTTCACAAAGAGGACCCAAACACCCAGAAATGACATAGAAAGATGCTAAACTTTGGGAAAACATGTACCTCTAGACAGTGAGTTGATAGTAATCTCTTATCCATCGGCTGACAGCCCTTGTGAATTGTGGCAAAAACAACACACCCTTCAGGCAAGAAGGAAAATTGGCACAAATATTTCATAGGGCAGTTGCCAACAAATACTACATTTAAAATACACATTAAATTTTGATGAGCAGTTCCAGGCTTAAATTATAAATATAGTTTTAAAGAATTGGAAGACATGTAAGCAAGGGTGTCAGAAGAGCATTATGTTCTAAAAAAATTCTAAAAATTAAAAAAACCCTCATATTATGAATATAAAAATATGTTTTCAGAAAAATTAGGTTAACCTAGAAATTTGTATGTCCAGATATTCTGGAAAAGTCTGCCATTCATCCCCATGAGTGTGCACACCCTCAAGTCTATGACTGACTATGACAGACTGGGGGTGTGCGTTAATTCTCAGGTCACGTGTAGCCAACCATGCAAGGTATCGGGTGTAACACTGTGTTCTCCCATGCTCAATAGGGAGATTCTACTTGAATTCTTGTTCATGTATTTCCACCTCCATCTAACTTACCTTTCCAATTTGTGCCTGAGAAATCAGTCATCATTCAAATTAATAAACAATACAAAAGGCCACATTAGCCAAAATTTTCAGGTGTTTTCAAAGAAAATCAGAGGTGACAAAATGATTTGATTCTCTCCATCCTGACCTGCTCCATAGTGGAACTGCTGGAAACAACTAGTCATGGGAAAGATGGGAGCAAAGGACAGAAGAGTGGAAAGAAGTCCCCACAAACTGGGAAATCAGCCAGTCCTGCCAGCTCATTCAGCTGTAGATACATCAGTGATTGTTTGCAAACATCTGGAGAAAAACCATCATATGTTTGAAAATCAGTGTCAAAAATGTGCCAAGCCCCTGAAGGCTTTACCAGTGAACACGGTGGAAAGGCATGAAACAGATGTGGCTACGTTGGGAAATCACTCACACCTCAGAAACAGACACCTCTCATGTTTTTCTACATTAATTCAGAATATAGGCTGTGCTCGGTGTTCCATCGTGTCAAATTCTTGGCAACCCCATGGACTATAGCCTGTCAGACTCCTCTGTCCATGGAATTGTCTGGGTAAGAATGCTGGAGTGGGTTGCCATTTCCTTCTCCAGGGGATTTTCTGGATCCAGGGAGCAAACCTGTATCTCCTGCCTTGGCTGCCAGATTCTTTACCACCAAGTCACCAGTGTATACATTGTTGGTCGCTGAGTCACGTCCTACTCTTTGTGACCCCATGGACTGCAGACTGCCAGGCTCTGCTGTCCCTAGGGATTCTCCAGACAAGAATAGTGGAGTGGGTTGCCATGCTCTCCTCCAGAGAATCTTTCACACCCAGGGGTCGAACCCAAGTCTCCTGCATTGCAGGCAGATTCCTTACTGTCCAAGCCACCAGGGAAGCCCTTTAATTCAGATTACTTCATATACTAGTTCATCAACTTGTAAGATGAAAGCTCAGTGAGAGATTGATCTCAAAAGTGATGACAAATGATACTGAATTACAGCAAGACTTAGACATCTAAGAGTCCTTGGCCATGCGGCTGATTTGCATGTGACGACCAACATTAGCATGTAAATTTGTTTTGATCTCAATTTTAATCCTAGAACATTTTCTTTCATTCTCACATAAAACACGTAAGACGAAAGAAAAGCAATTCACAGGTTTTTTGTGTTTTTTTTTTTTAGTTCACTAAATTTTGACAGCTAAGAATCTATTATAATTATTAAAAGACCTTTAATAACTTTATTAAAGTATATTTAGCAGGACTCCAGAATACTGTGGTTATTTTATAAAACTTTAAGTAGGATTAACTTTCTGAGAGTTTAGGACAGTAATTATATTTAGCACTTTTCAAGTCACAATCCAGGTTCATTTCTGTTCTATCTGAGATGATCCCACACAACCCAAGCTGTTGACACGTTATTGTCTTTATTTTCGTTGAGGAAGCCAGGCTTGGCTAGCCTGGTCCCCTAGCCTCCTAAGGGCCTAGCCCAAGGGGAACCACAGAAATTCGGCTGGAAATCAAGGTCCCTCTTTTTAATCAAACACCCACTCTTTCCACAATACCCTCTTTCTGCCATGATGTATCGTCAACAAAGATCTTTGGGTATGATTTGAGGGTCAGTTACAAAAAGCCCTGGTTCTAAAAACTTGTGAGTGTGGCCTTGTATGGAGGTTTTTTTTTTTTTTTTTTTTTTTTTTTTTCAGTTATATTTTATTTTTGTTGAAGTACAGTTGATTTGCAATTGTGTTAATTTTTACGGTACAGCAAAATGATTCAGTGACACATATAAATATGTTATTTTTTCATATTCTTTTCCGTTATGTTTTATCACAGGATATTGATTATAATCCCCTGTGCTCGACAGTCGGACCTTTTTGTTATCCATTCTATATATAACAGTTTGCACCTGCTAATCCTAAACTCCTAGTCCCTCTCTCCTCCACCCCTTCTCCCTTGGCAACCACGTCTGTTCTCTATATCTGCGAGCCTGTGTCTGTTTTGTAAAATAAGTCCCTTTGGGTCATATTTTAGATTCCACATGTGTGTGATATCCTATGGTGTTTGTCTTTCTCTTTCTGATGTACTTCACTTAGTATGGCAATCTCTAAGTCCATCCATGTTGCTGCGAACGGCATTATTTTGTTCTTTTGATGGCTGAATAGTAGTCTGTTGTATATACATAAGACAACTTCTTTATATCTATCAATGGACACTTAGGTTGCTTCCATGTCTTGGCTATTGTGAATAGTGCTGCTTTGAACACAGGGATGCATGTATAGGTTTGAATTACAGTTTTGTCTGGATATATGCCCAGGAGTGGGATTCCTGATATGGTAGCTCTAGTTTTAGCTTTTTGAAGAGCTTTCATACTGTTTCCCATAGCAGCTCTACCGACTTACATTTCCACCAGGAAGCTTCCTTTTTCTTATGAAGTCTTACTCACACAGTCTTGGAGGCCTATTGTAAGTTGATTTCTCCTCTCTACTATAAGTAAAGCCAAACACAAGAACCCCAGCTGTGTGAAAAATATTAACATAATAATAAGAAGAAAGGAAAAATGAAACTTACATTTCTGGAATGCCATCTAGTTTTCCAAGTACACTCACATGCACCACTGCTTTTTACATTCACACCAATACCATGCAGAAAAAGAGAGCAGGGGTTATTGTCCTGCATAGAGTTTTACAGTCTAGTGGAGGACATAACACCTTCGCTCGGCCCAGATATAGTCTGCTCTAAATTTTAGTTTGCCCTAAGTGGTAGTACTGCTTTCTTTTCATCCATTTCTCTACTCTTGATTGATCAGACTCTAATTATTTAACGCTGAGTTGGAATCAACCTTGCATCAAAACCGTATCACAGTTTTGAGACTCACACAAGAGTGGGGACTGGGCATTTCAGACGTAGAATGCTTCCTGGAGTGTTTGCCTGATGCCTTCAGAGCCTGTGTAATCATACATAATTTCTGTTATTTCACAGAATCGCTGTACTTCACTTATCTTGAATGCTCTGTCAAGGTGATGTCCTTAATTGAAAGAATCCATTGCCCAGTATCTACTGTTCACTCAGCAGCTTGCATGATGCCAAAGGTGTTATTAAAAAGAGCTCTGTCGTTCAGAAAAACACTTCAATTTCAATGTCTTCCGTGTTTCCCTGTTATATGTGAGGTTTTATGTGAATAAAATTTGTTTTATTGACAGGACCAAATTATGTGAATTATGGCTATTTTAGGAAAGATAAGGTGACAGTAAAGTTGTTTCTGATTTTAGTTATGTTAAAAGTTAAGAGCCAGAAAAGGTATCCACAAATCTAAAGGTTATATGAATAACAAATAACAATTTCGGTTAGCCCTGACCTCACTCTTAACCAGGTTGTTAACTAATAGTCCACTGATAACATTTTGCTTGAAGAGATATTCTTGTTAAAATAAATTGCACTTGATTACATTGCTGTTTCATTTTGGGGCATAAACTCACATTTTCTTAGCTTTTGTAGGCTTTATAGGAAAGCATTACATTTCTCAAAGCATTTGCAAAGAAAAAGAGTTTGGATTAAATTTACAGTAACTTTGCCCTTTTCAGCATTGCATAAGTGCACAAAATGCATTTGAAAGATAATACTTAAAACTTGGAGTTTGGAACCTTATTTTTCAATGTGAATATTTTAGCTCATTATAGTTCCAGTTGTTCTGACTGAACTTGGGTTTTTGCTTCCCTGTTTGGGTCCCTGAAGTGAGGTTTACAGTTTCCTGACTCACTTGATTTCCGGATATTTGAACAGAAAAAGCTATCTGACTGCACATGAAAAGTGTATTTTCCTCTCTACCCACGTCTTAAAAAATGAAAATGATTTGCCTGTACTTCTCTCCCCTTTCACTTCACATTTCCTTACTTGTCCGCTTCCCCTTACATATGAAGAAATAATTGAGGGACTAGAAAATGGGGATTTAAAAGTTGGAATTCAAAGCAAGGCCTTTCAGGAGGTGTACACACTTGCAACTGTGGTCTAAACATCACTTTGCCTTCATGTTAGAACAACTCTTTCTATTTGCCCTTCCTGTTGGATTCTGGCCAGTGCAGTGCTCAGGCTCCTGCTTTCATGGATGGTGTAGAGGAAATGAATGTATCTATCAGGTCATTGACTTTTCAACTCAGATCTGTACCCCAATACTTCCTAGGCTGTCCCCAGGTAGCAGCTTCCTAGGCTTTCTGTGTCTGGTCTTGCCTACTCAGGACCCAAAATTAATTCCATCTCTTTAAATCCCAAGAGTGAACCCCATCCCTTTAAATCCCACCCACTTCTCAGCCTCCCTTTCTCCACTCCCTGTCCCCTTATCTTCTCTTCTGCCCTTTGTCCTGCCTCTGTTTCCACAGTCCTGGTCCATGGCTCCATCATCTCTGGAACGAATACTCCAGCCCTGTTTCAAGTCTTTCCTCACCCCAGCCCCAGCTTGCTGGCTCCACCCTTACACAGGGATGCTCATATCGACATCTACCATTCCACTAGCCCCCATCTTCCACGGTTCACCAGAGTGTGTGGGACACAATCTCAGCTTCTGTGAGGAGACAAGTACTATAGTCGAGGCCCCTCCTGGGAGTCCAAGTCCATTATCTGTCATACCCCAGCACCTCTCTTGCTTTGCTCTAAAATTCATTTCCCAGGAGGACACCGCTGAGCTTTCATCCTCCCCGGGGGCATCTATTTTATCCTCTCTGGCACCTTCCCTTGTGCCCCAGATCTTGAAAATATGATAGGTTTCCTCCTTAAACTTCACTCCCACTTCCAGAAGACTGGCCCCTACTCCTCCCTGTAAACAGATTTTCCCTTTGAAGTACAAGTGGAACGTACTATCGGTACCCATGTTTCCCAGAGTCACTTACCAGCCACTTTCCCTCCCTCTTGTTCATGGAGTGAACTGAAATCTGGCTCGGTGTCTTCTATCACTTCAACTCTTAACATTCTTGGCGACATCAGTGGTGCTGCAGACAGCCTGTCTCACCCCAGGCCTTTTAGTTCCCTGATATTCTCACTCCTATTGATTTCGTTTCCCGTTACACTCGTGGGCGCCCCTTCCCACAGGCACACCTCAGCGACTGGATCACAGCTCTGCAACCTTCCGGAGCCCAACCGAAAGGATGACCTTCCCTGACCGTCACCTCATAGCTCTCGCATCCTTTCTTCAAATTCTCTGACTTGTCACTTTATACCACTGAGACGTCCATCCACTGAAGCATCGTGCTTTCTTTGTTTGCCACTCGGCTCCTGTCTCCCTTCATATCTAGCTGGGATACCGTGATCTATCACTGGTAGGAACCTTTCCCTTTTAGCAGCATTTCAACCTCTCTAATTTATTCCATAATCCCTCAATTAAATATAATTTTTTTTCAAATTCAGGCAGCATCCAGATACCTGAAAACTGGTGGGAAAGAATGCCTGACCTGGCTGGCTGCTGTCACTTTATGTTCACGGTGACTGAGTTCCACAGACCCCTTCTGTGTGTCAGTCCTTCTGTGTTTCTGTGTTTTTCTCATCAAATCCTCTTTAAAATAATCATCCACACATTGCCTCCTAACTAACGATACCCCTCTTTTCTTTCCCACCTAATGACCTTCTTTTTATTTAACTGAGAAAATAGAAAAAAAAACAGCATGGGGGCGCACTTTTCTCCCTCCTTCCCTCTACTCAGAATCACCTTTTCCAAAACCACTGGTAGATTCCATGTGGTCAAGTCCAGTGATTAATTCTGTTGGCATTTTGTTCTGCCTTTCACCATTTGACCCAGGGAATCATGTGTGGTGTCACTATTTTTTGTTTTCTTGAAACATATTTTTAATTAGTTTCAGGGGCAATACCTGTTCTTGTTTTTTCTATCTCATGCCCACTCCTTTCTGAAATCCTCTATTAGATCCTTCATTTTGCCAGTTCCCAAATATTGAGGTGCCCTGGCTCTCTTTTCTTGGTTCCTTGCTCTCTGTCTACTCTCTCATCCCTTTAAGGTAAGGTAAGGTGAAGTCGCTCAGTCGTGTCTGACTCTTTGCGATCCCGTGGACTGTAACCTACTAGGCTCCTCTGTCCATGGGATTCTCCAGGCAAGAATACTGGAGTGGATTGCCATTTCCTTCTCCAGGGGATCATCCCAACCCAGGGATCGAAGCATATGGCAATTCATAGGTTTTCAATATTGTCTTTAACCTGATGACTCTCAAGGGTGACATTTCACATCCAGACCTCTCTCCTAAATTCCATACCAGGAATTCTAATTGCCTCCCAGACATTTCCACTCAGGTATCTAATAGGGATCTTAATGGCAACTTGTTGGAAGCCAAGGATATGGGATGTGTATGTGCTCAGGCATGTCTGACTCTTTGCGACTCCATGGAAAGTAGCCTCCACGTGCCTCTGTCCATGGGATTCTCCAGGCAAGAGTACTAGAGCAGGTTGCCATTTCCTTTTCCAGGGGATCTTCCGGACCCAGGCATCCAACCCATGTCTCCTGTCCTGGCAGGTGGATTCTTTACCACCACACCACCTAGAATGCCCAGGGTATGGGATAGGTACAAGGAACCATCAGTGGTATTGATGGGACTTAGGATCAGCCAAGGTCTACTTGGGGGCCCTTCATGAACCAGAGCCTAGAAAGTAACCAAATGCTGGGCTTTGGCAACTCTTCATCACTTCAGAAGACCACTGTGCCCTGCCCAATCTCCCCATCTCCACTCTCCCTCTTTTGTGGTGTTTCCTTCATTATTGCTAAAATATGTTACCATCCCAACAACCCTCCAGGCTGTTGTTCCCAAGCAAGGTGGTTCCTATTCTGCCACCAGGAACTGAAACTAGAGTACTCCCCATGCTTGTCTGCACTGAGCAGCCCATTAGTGAGAGGGCAGGAGGAGGACATGGCCTCAGGTCTGATGCCCCCAGGCCCAGGTTCCCCCTCTCCACTGCCCAGATACTTCTCTGGAAAGGCCAACCATCACACTGCAGAGACTATATGATCCTAGATCAGAAGGTCAGCTCACCAGGACCCCTGACTCGGTCACACATTAGCCAGAGCTTCTAATTCTCATCCTTTGTATTTGGGACTCACTTCCCAGGCAGGTGAAACCCTAAGATGGAGCGTGAACCCTGGAGAGTGGCACGGTGACCTTAGGAAAGACACCATCCTCTTTAGGCTTCAGTTTACCCAATGGTAGGAGGGAGTGTGATGGACGGACGAGGGTTCTCTCTGCCCTGCTGAGCCCTCTTGTCAACTCCGGGTCTCAGTGTTATTGAACCCTTGCACTCCTGCTCATGGATGTGTACCCTGTCCTTGCTGAGACCCCTGGGTCCTATGTGACCCTGTCCCAACAGTCTCTCTGACTTGTCCAGGTCACTCTGAGCCCAGTCCAGCCCTCCAGCCAAGAGGGCTTCCTTGCTGTCCCTCGCAGGTATCAGTTCTGCTCCCAAAGTCCTGTTGGACTCTCCCTGCCCTCTGCCAGGAATGTTCCTCCCTAGATATTAATATCACTCAGTTCTTCAGTACTTTGTTCTTTCTCTTCAAAGATCAGCTTCCTAGATAAATCTTTGAGAATCCTACATAGAAAAACACTTTTGTCATTTAAAAAAAATTTCTTCATTGCATTTTTTGTGACTGTAACATACATTTATTTACTTTATTGTTGGTCTCTATTTTTATATTGTTTCATAAAGTATTTTCTTTTTATCCTCAACTATCTTCTGAAGTAATTTCAATAGCTTCTCAATGAATATTTGTTGAATGGATAAACAAATGTTATAGCCCCTGACCTTTATACTATGCTATGTTCATAAAAATTAAACTGGCAATGTGTATAGTACAGAAGGGAGTAGAGAATATAAACAAATGGTCCAGTTAGAGAAATACTGCAGTAACTTACCAGTAAGTTGGTTTTAACCAAAATAATGTAATTTGTGAAAGAAGAATGCAATAATGTCAAAGAAGGGACAGGATTAAAAAGAACAGTGGTTAAATAATATTTTTATTAGTTTTGTTTTAGCTTTTGTTCTTCATTCTCTTTTTTTTCTAAGCTGAGAAAAACAATATTGAAAAAAGAAAGAAATAAAAATAAAACATCTATCTTCCGTGAAAATGGGAGTAAGTCACAACTTCCAAACACTATAATGTATTTCAATAAAACTCACTATGAAATGGTTGTCTGAGGAAGCCTTACAATTAGCTGAGAAAAGAAGAGACACTAAACGCAAAGGAGAAAAAGAAAGATATACCCATGTGAATGCAGAGTTCCAGAGAATAGCAAGGAGAGATAAGAAGGCCTTCCACAATGATCAGTGCAAAGAAATAGAGGAAAACAATAGAATGGGAAAGACTAGAGATCACTTCAAGAAAACTAGAGATACCAAGGGAACATTTCATGCAAAGATGGGCACAATAAAGGACAGAAATTGTATGGACCTAACAGAAGCAGAAGATATTAAGAAGAGGTGGCAAGAATACACAGAAGAACTGTACAAAAAATATCTTCATGACTCAGATAATCATGATGGTGTGGTCACTCACCTAGAGACAGACATCTTGGAATGGCTCCAAGCCAAAAGTTGGCTCCAAGCTCAACAGTCAGAAAATGAAGATCATGGTGTCTGGTCCCATCACTTCATGGCAAAGTCAAGTGGACCTTAGGAAGCATCACTATAAACAAAGCTAGTGGAAGTGAGGAATTCCAGTTGAGCTATTTCAAATCCCAAAATAAGATATTCTGAAAGTGCTGCACTCAATCTGTCAGCAAATCTGGAAAACCCAGAGGTGGCCACGGGACTGGAAAAGGTCAGTTTTCATTCCAATGCCAAAGAAAGGCAATGCCAAAGAATGCTCAGACTACCGCACAATTACACCGATCTCACATGCTAGCAAAGTAATGCTCAAAATTCTCTGAGCCAGGCTTCAGCAATACGTGAACCGTGAACTTCCAGATGTTCAAGCTGGTTTTAGAAAAGGCAAAGGAACCAGAGATCAAATTGCCAACATCTGCTGGATCATCAGAAAAGCAAGAGAGTTCCAGAAAAATCTATTTTTGCTTTGTTGACTATGCTAAAGCTTTTGATGGTGTCGATCACAATAAACTGTGGAAAATTCTTCAAGAGATGGAAATGCCAGACCACCTGACCTGCCTCTTGAGAAACCTGTATGCAGATCAGGAAGCAACAGTCAGAACTGGACATGGAATAACAGACTGTTTCCAAATAGGAAAAGTAGTACATCAAGGCTGTATATTGTCACCCTGTTTATTTAACCTATAGGCAGAATACATCATGAGAAATGCTGGGCTGGAAGAAGCACAAGCTGTAATCAAGACTGCTGGGAGAAATCTCAATAACCTCATAACACTAGTCTTAGGACAGAAAGTGAANTAACAGACTGTTTCCAAATAGGAAAAGTAGTACATCAAGGCTGTATATTGTCACCCTGTTTATTTAACCTATAGGCAGAATACATCATGAGAAATGCTGGGCTGGAAGAAGCACAAGCTGTAATCAAGACTGCTGGGAGAAATCTCAATAACCTCATAACACTAGTCTTAGGACAGAAAGTGAAGAAGAACTAAAAAGCCTCTTGAAGAAAGTGAAAGAGGAGAGAGAAAAAGTTGGCTCCAAGCTCAACATTCAGAAAACGAAGATCATGGCATCTGGTCCCATCACTTAATGGCAAATAGATGGGGAAACAGTGGAAACAGTGTCAGACATTTTTTTTTTTTTTTTTT
>SJYA01005145.1:0-17658 GCA_006410615.1 Neotragus moschatus
TGTGATCTTATTTGCTTACTGACTTTCAGTTTGTCTCTTCCCACTAAAGTTGCATGAGAGCCCTTCCCCTTGTTTGCCACAAATGCCTAGAAGCTTACCTGACCGGCATAGTTGATGCTCAAAGAACATTCATGGAATAATCTAACTCAAGGGGTATATTGCTTAAGGTGACACTAACTTCCAGAACATACAAACCCCAGGATCTCAGGGGCTTAATGAAACAGAAACTTATTTTGTATTCAGATAAAATCTAACTGTTCCTGGACAGCAGCTCGGGGTTGGAGGTTGGATGAGAAGCTCTGCTCCTTGCAGCCACTTGAGAACCCAAGAGGATGGAGAAAGTTTCAACTTCATCATATGGCTTNGACACTAACTTCCAGAACATACAAACCCCAGGATCTCAGGGGCTTAATGAAACAGAAACTTATTTTGTATTCAGATAAAATCTAACTGTTCCTGGACAGCAGCTCGGGGTTGGAGGTTGGATGAGAAGCTCTGCTCCTTGCAGCCACTTGAGAACCCAAGAGGATGGAGAAAGTTTCAACTTCATCATATGGCTTTCAGTGTTGGCCTAGGCATCATTATCTAGACATTAGGGGGTCGGAGTGATGTAGGCAGAGGGATGGAAAGTGTTTTGGAAGGATTTAATGGGTCTGACCTGGAAGTGATTCCTTTAGTTGCCTCCATAGTCTGTTGGTCAGAACTTCAGTCATAGGGCCACAGGCAAGGGAGCCTGGGAGATGCTGTCTAGCTGTGCACCCAGGAGGAAACAGAAATGACCTTGGTACTCCCCACTCCTTATCATGGGGACTTTTATGGTTGCTCTATCACTCCTGTGTTGGACTTTAAGATGTGTTTGTTTTTCTGAGCACCCAAAGTTGACCTCTCCTTTTCTGCAGCAGGAAATTCAAACTTCTTAGCCTTCCATAGGCTGAACTCACTGTCCCAACAGCCTCATATCCCTTCTTGAATGGATGTTGCAAGGTCCAGAGCCATGCATGTTATACTCGAGGACTTTCGCTCTTCTCTCTGCCCAAAATGCCTTATCAGCTTGTTTTGTTACTTAGTCGCCAAGTTGTGTCTGACTTTTTGCAACTCCTTGAAATGTAGCCCACCAGGCTCCTCTGTCCATGTCCTGGAGTGGGTTGCCATTTTCTTCTTCAGGGTATCTTCCGGACCCAAAAACTAAACCCAGGTATCCTACATTATCAGGTGTATTCGTTACCACTGAGCAGTAAATAAACTAGAAAATATTTTATTCTTTTTGTATCGTGCTCCAGAACTTAGCTTGGCCAAGCAAATATGTCTTGATGGTCCCACGCTAGTGTAAAGGGCCCGATTTAAATTTTGCTTGGAAGTTGACCCACGGGGATCCTGCAGACTCAAGCTGTGATCTATTTCATGAATTGGAATCTGAAAATCCTGTTGAAGACAGGGGTCCTAGAGGATGTCTGATTTAATTTCCTGATGTCTGAGGGGCAACAGGTCAAATCCACATGGCTCTTGTGGGTATCTGGTTAGCAGGAGTAGCTTGTGTCTAGAAAGACACTGATTGGGATCCCACCTCTGCTGTTTACTGGCTGTCTGACCTTGGGCATGTTACTCAACCTCTCTGGACTTTTGTTTTCTCATGCAAAAAATGATGACTTTAACACAGCATTTGTTTACTGAGTGTCTATTATGTGCCAGCACTGATATAGATGCTGGGTGTATGAGAGTGAATGGAAGGCACGTAGATCTCAGGGACTGGGGTATTAGACCAATGACGTTAAGGTCTCTTTCAATGCAAAGAGAAGACTTTAGAGGAAGGGATCCCCCAGGAAGCTATGGGGCTGAGACTGGAAAGTAAGCAAGATATGGTAGAGAAAGGGGTTACTGGAAGATTCCAGGCAGAGGCAATCATGTGTGTATATGAAGGTCTGTAGGTGAATGGGGTCCTTGTTAAGTTGAGAGGATTAAATAAACCCTTGCAATTTCCCACCAGGTGATAAATGACCCACTCATATTTCTCGGGTTGACTCTATGGTAATAGCTTCATGATCACTTCAACCTTTGAAAAATAGCATTCTCTCCATTTTTGGCACGTTTAATTTTTTCCCACCACAAAGAGAAAAAAAAAAAAAAAACCAAAAAAAAACCCTGAAAGTTTATATCAATATTTACAGTCTCTATTTGAAAAGCCTCATGAGTATTCCATGGGGGACACCAGGTGGGAGTTAAGCACATAGATTCTGCCTGTTTGAAAACTCTGTGCCCTGAGGTTTCTAACGTGTGACCTCATACCAGTTTCTTGTGTCTGTTTTCTTTTATTTTTTAAATAATTAATTTACGTGGCTGTGTCAGGTCTTAGATGTGGCACGCAGGCTTAGCTGCTCCTTGGCAGGTGGGATCTTTGTTCCCTGACCAGGGATCCAAGCTCATGTCCCCTGCATTCCAAGGCAGATTCCTAACCACTGGAGCACAGGGAAGTCTCCTTAGTTTCCTGATCTGTGAGATGGAGATAATAGTAGTCACTACTTCATAAGATTGTCATAGAGATTCCACATGTTTGTTATTATTAATGGGAGAAATATAAAGACTTACCAAGTACGTAAGTCGAAATTGTGAGCCAATATGAAAGGAAGTTAATAGAGAAACTTGGATTGGGTATTTACTAGGTGATGTGCTAATAGTCTTACATGTGATCTCCCTGAATGCTCACTGTGAAGGTGGGTTATTAACCCATTTTACAGGTGCAAACAGGTAAGTAGTTTGCCCAGGGATGGGGCAAATGGCAGAGCAAGGGTTTGATGCATTCTGCTTCCAGATCCTCTACTGCTCACTGGTACACCGTACTGCCTCCATTTAAATAATAGAGATGGTCCATGGATATGACATGACTAAGGAAAGACTGCTTGCTCGCTTACTCACTCGAGAAATATTTATTGAGCTTCTAGTATGTGGTGGGCTCCATTGAAAATAACTGCTGGGGTGACAATGGTTAGCAGTATATCTCCTGCAAGGCTTCAGTCTCCAGATTACAAATCAGTAAACAAATACATAAACTAGCTAATTTTAGACCCAGATTTTAAGTCCTGTGAAGAAAATAAAACTGGATAATGGGATGGAGAGTGACTGGGAACTTTTGTGTGGCTGCCCCGCTGGGAGAGGGCATGTGGTGCCTGGAAAGGAAGGGTCTGGCTGTTTCCCCAGCTGTGGCTTGTCTTCCCTGATAAGCCAGCCCATGTCACAGTTATGAATTCAATCCAAATTTCAAGACGGTCAGGCCTATTAAGTCAGACCTTCCGAAGAGTGTGCAGAGAACAGATTTATTCTCTGTCAATGTTTGTTTAAATTCGTAACTCTCTCGCAGTGGAATTGAGGAGGCAAGCTCCAAATAACCATCAAAACCCATTAATTTTCTCCAAGTGCAATAGCATATTAATCAGACATCAGCAAGAAGCTGTGGTCTGAAGGTAATGCTGCCCTGAGACGGATATCGGCTCCCCTCCCCTCCTTTCCTGGGAAAAGGCGAAGTTTCCTCTGTGGCTGTGTGTTGCACAAAGCCTTGCTGTATACTAGATGGATGAAGAATGACTGTATTTGAGCAAGAAGGATCTTTCTGAGGAAGGCTGTAGTTCCTGACCCTCAATTCAGATCCTATTGGGCTGACAGAGGATTTAACTGTTTTTTTTTTTTTTAATTGAAATGTAATTGATTTAAATATTGTGTTTCACATATACCACAAAGTGATCCAGTTATATAAATATATATATATATATATGTATGTATGTATGCGTGTGCGCTAAGTTGCTTTAGTCATATCCGACTCTTTGCAACCCAATGGACTGTAGCCCACCAGGCTCCTCTGTCCATGGGATTCTCCAGGCAAGAATACTAGAATGGATTACTATGCCCTCCTCCAGGGGATCTTCCTGACCCAGGGATTAAACTGGTGTCTCTTATGTCTCCTGCACTGACAGACAGGTTCTTTACTGCTAGGGCCACTTGGGAAGCCACATATATATGTGTATGTGTATATATATGTGTGTGTGTGTGTGTGTGTGATGTGTGTGTATTCTTTTTTACACTCTTTTCTGTTATAGATTATTGACAAGATTTTTAATATAGTTCCCTGTGCTACACAGTAGACCCTTGTTGGTGTGACAAAGGATTTTTGAACTGTTTTAAGTGTGAGATGCATTCAGGTTATGAGATCCAGACTCCCAGAATATAGGGTTTCTGGATGGTTTGGGGGCCGGGTGACACAGAGCATTTCTTGGGCCTGCTCTGGGAAGGCGGAGCCAGGATGGATTTTTGCTATGATGCCATATCATCAATCCATTTTCCTCATCTTCCAGAATAGCGCTCAGAAGATGTGTGAATAATCCATAATCACACAGTTAGTTATTGAGAGAACCAATATTCCCTATGAAGCAGCCAGGGCACGTTTCATAAAAGGGAATTTCACGAGCCTCCTCCTGCCTCAAGTGCTCTGTGGCTCCCCGTTGCTCTCACAAGGAAAGTTAAGCTCCTTGCTATAGCCAGATGGTTGGGTGGCATCATCAACTCAATGGACATGAGCCTGGGCAAGCTCTGGGAGATGGTGAAGGACAGGGAAGCCTGGAATGCTGCAGTGCATGGGGTTGCAAGGAGTGGGACGCACCTGAGCGACTGGACAACGACACTATCATAGCCTACAGAACCCTGTATAATCTAGCTCTGGTCTGCTTGTGACTTCTTCCCCCTTTCCTCTTCCCGCACGCTTTTAGATCCAGCCATCATGAGCTTCTCCAGTTCCCTGGACATTCAGCCTTCTACATGGAAGTCTTGGATAGCATCGTTTCATTCGTCTAAGACACACACCTCTGCTTGGCTAGGTCCCTCTCCTCCTTCATGCTTCAGTTACAACATCATTTCTCCCCGTCGTGTCCCTGGAACCTTTAGGGTAGATGAGCCTTTCCTGTTCTGGGTTTCCATTATATTCTGTACTCTCTTGTATACTACTGTGTCCAAAAAAAGAAAAAAACAAAACCCAGGCAAACAGTATGAATGTTGAACATGTTGGCAAGTGGATGAGAAAATGTTGAATACTGTCCATGAGAAAAAAATCTGACCAGCCTTCTTTTTTTTCTTGTCCCCTTTGTTTTAAAAGTATTTTTTTTAAGTTTTTTTCTCTTTATTTTTTAAAAAATTAATTAGTTTATTTATTTTACTTTACACTATTTTATTGGTTTTGCCATACATTGACTTGAATCTGCCCTGAGTGTACATACATTTTTTTTAATGTAATATGTAAGTCAGACCTCACTAAAATTCATTTTTGTTTTGATATCATTATGTCATAAGCACCAACATGTTATTCTGGCGAGTATCACTTCCACAAAATTTGTATGTAGATATGCATATTATTTTTGCTTCTTTCACTACACTAGTGTCAACTTTAGGGGAAAGTTTCATCATAAACAAGTGGTGGACACAAAGTAGAAATGGATCTATGGGATAAATTAGAAGGACCATTTGAAATTGCCAAGGGAACCTGCAACTTGAAGCTAAAATCTACCATAGTTCTCTCTCCAGTGGGCCTGGCTGGGTATTTTCACGAAAGATAAACTAAGGAGGGCTACACATTTAACCCATAAGAATCCCCTCAACTCTCTACTCTTTATTCTTGCCCAGATTGAATGCCTCTGAGACCAGTGTTTCAAGACTTACTCTGGCCATTTCCTCAGAGCCTTCTTCAGTCCTTATCTGCCCCTTCTGTCCATCATGGGAAGAAGGGAGCAAGCTCATTCCCTGCCATGGGCCAGCAAGCTTCCTTCCCTCCATCAGTCAGACCATCAGCCCATGGCACCTCATCTACCATGGGGAAAGTCAGGAAGACATCCTGGAGCCTGGGGGACCGTATTCGGTCCCAGTTGGTGGCACACGGGCAGTTGTTATTTTCAAGAAGCTTTCTTAGGTAACAGACAGAAGTTTATGGTCAGTTTCCTTGCCCAGGGCATAGGGATTAGCTTTGTGAAGTGGCTTTCTGGAGGGTGCTGGGATATTTACTGCATAAAGATTCTGCCCTTTTAGAAAAAGAATAAATGCAGAGGATGCCCAGCAGGACCATCTAAAACAATTGACGAGAAATAAACATTAAGTACCTGCTGAGTGCCAGAATCTGTGCTAGATTCTATACCCACTATATTTCACTTGAGGCTTGCACAGCCCTATGGGTTGATTACTAATAATATCCAATAATAAAATGGCTAAAGTGTACTGAGAAATTACCATGTCTCAGACCTTATGATGAGTATTTAAAACGCATCACCTCATTGGATCTGGAGAAGGAAATGACAACCCACTCCAGTATTCTTGCCTGGAAAATTTTATGGACAGGGGAGCCAGGCAGGCTACAGTCCATGTGGTCGCAAAGATTCAGATATGACTGAGCGTGCACACACACCGCATTGGATCATCACTTCCTCCGTGGAAGGTGGAAGTTATCAATGTTCCTTTTTGTAGAGGGACCCTGTAACTCAGAGAAACTGAGAAAGCTGCCTGGGCTCACATGTTCTGCAAGGGGATTCCAATTTTGCCCAGCAGATGTCAAGATTCATGTTATTTTTAGTGTCTAGCATTTTTTAGTGGTTAGCTGAACTTATCACTGAACATTGTGATGCTTTCTGAAAGACATCATCCCAGGCACCATCCCCCACATCAGGAATTCCTTGAGATGGATTCTGGAGGCTCAGCTTTGAGGTAGCATGTCTCTGGCATCTGCATGCGAAATCATGCCTTTTTTATTTGTTTTCCCCACACAGACACTGTTGTTTTGATAAATGGCATATCTCAAACAAAGTTGGATGATGAAGTAACAAGCAATTTCTTTGATTTTTTTTTCACTTTGCATAACTCAGAATCAGATAGGATCATCAGAACTTCTGATCAGAATGATAAGGAGGGCAAACATTTATGTAACCCAAAGCAGATCCAGGCATGTGTAGAGAGTGCAATTTCTAATGAGCTTTTTGAGCCATTGAAAGTGACTCATGGACTTAAGTGTGTGTGTGTTAGTCCTCAGTCATCGTTTAGAGTTTTTGTGACCCCATGGATTATAGCTCGCCAGGCTCCTCTGTCCATGGAATTCTCCAGACAAGAATACTGGAGTGGGAGACCATTCCTTTCTCCAGAGGATCTTCCTGACCACCCAGGGATCAAACCCAGGTCTCCTGCATTGCAGGCAGATTCTTTACTGTCTGAGCCACCAGGGAAGCCTTAAGAACATCTTTTAAAAAGTGCTTTAGGATCTAGAGGTCTAGAAAGGAAGCTATGTTGTAGGATGAACTTTGGACTTTAAGAGAACTGCACAGTGGGCAGAGGTCATGAGACTTAATCGGTCTCATATGTGTGGGCTTCATTGAGTAGACAAGTCAGATATGAATTAATTTTTCAATTAAGTACATTCACTCATTCATTCAATATTTTATTTCTCCTATTACCTACTGATTGATTCTGTCATTCAATTCATTAAACCTTTTAATCATTCAACAAACATTTCTGGCCCAGTGTGTGAGGTGCTGGAATTTTCTTTTTTTTGTTTTTTTAAATTTTTATTTTTTAGTTTGTTTTGCTTTACAATACTGTTTTTGTTTTGCTGTACATTGACGTGAATCAGCCACGAGTGTATATGAGCTCCCAATCCCAGCCCCCCCCCACCCCCCTGCTGCCTTCCGCCCCACGCCATCACTCTGGATCATCCCTGTGCATCAGTCCCAAGCTTCCTGCATCCTGCATTGAACCTAGACTGGTGATTCATTTCACTTATAATATCATACATGTTACAATGTCACTCTCCCAAATCATCCCACCCTCTCCCTCTCCCACAGAGTCCAAAAGGCTGTTTTATACATCTGTGTCTCTTTTGCTGTCTCGCATACAGATTTATCANACTTCCTACTTTTGCATTCCAGTCTCCTATAATGAAAAGGACATCTTTTTTGGATGTTAGTTCTAAAAGCTCTTGTAGGTCTTCATAGAGCCATTCAATTTCACCTTCTTCAGCTGAAGTTGAAGAATTTGATCTCATTTTTATCGTATTAAAGATGCTGACCAATTATTTCATGCTGATATCGGGACAAGCCATTTTAATGGTATGTAGAATTACTTAACAACATCAAAATTGGGTGACCTCATTTTTGTCTTATTTTGTTGTAATTGCCATTGGAAATAAATATATGGATGCAAGCTTGGGAATTTCATTAGTTAGGCTTCTAAAAAGAGGCCTCCAGAGTCCAGTACATTGCTTGCTGCCAGAGATCAAAGCCTGGTCCTGAGTCCCTGACTCTGATGATTTAATTAATTGAACATTGTGTCTGTTCTGTCTCACTTGAAAAGGATTAAAGCACCATGAAAGTGTGTGACTATGTATTTTATTATTATAAAAGCTTCAATAACACACTGATCCCTCTTTCTTATGGATTATGGGTGTTTAAGTAACTTAGTAACAGGATTGGAGAATGAGTTAACTAATTCTTTGTGAAGGCAGAGGAAGTAATGAGAAAAAAATTCCTTAATCCCGTCAATATTTACTCTTGATAAATACTCTGTTGGAGAATGACAGGCAAGATAGGGCTTTTCTTTGTGTGCTTGTTGGGGGGGTAGGAGCTGTAGGGAACCAGGGTGAATGAGAGATGGATTGTCACTGGCTGGTCATTTATCCAGCCACTCTTTCCTGAGTACTTGTTCTGTGTCAGATACCATGCTAGACACTGGATATAGAGGTGAATTAACCACAGCCCTGTTCTTCCAGGAGCACAAAGTCAAATGGAGGAACTGAGGTTTTCAAAGTGCACTGTACCAGCCTGGGAAACCTGAATTCACTTTGGTTTTGTAACACCCACAGTGACTGTAGCAGTGTTGGTGGTGGCAGCAAGAACAATTATTATTTGAGCCTTTCACTATATGACAGTCTCTATAATCAGAACTTTATATATAATATTCTAATCTTTAAAGCAATCACTCACTTAAAAATTAGGTGTTATTAGCACTTTCTATATAAATAGACTAGATTTAGTGAAGTGAAGTGAAAGTCGCTCAGTTGTGTCTGACTGTTTGTGACCCCATAGGCTGTAGTCCATGCAATTCTCCAGACCAGAATACTGGAGTGGGTAGCCTTTCCCTTCTCCAGGGGATCATCTTCCCAACCCAGGGATCGCACCCAGGTTTCCCACATTGCAGACAGATTCTTTACCAGCTGAGCTACCAGGGAAGCCCTTTCTTTGGAGAAATGCCTATTCAAATTTCTTGCCAATTTAAAAATTGGGCTATTTGGGGGGTTTGCTACTAGGTTTTGTGAATTTCCTATATTTTTTGGTTTCTTTACCAGCTGAACCACAAGGGAAGCCCAAGAATACTGGAGTGGGTAGCCTACCCCTTCTCCAGTGGATCTTCCTAACTCAGGAATTGAACTGAGGGCTCCTGCATTGCAGGCAGATTCTTTACCAACTGATATCAGGGAAGCCCAGACTAGAGTTAAGAAGTGTGAAATAATTGCAAATGAACAAAACTTGTAAGTGGTATATCTCAGAAATATAGTGACTTCTATTTGTCTCCAGAGCTATAATTTAGGCCCTTACATCATGCTTGTTATACCACAGGAAGAAAATACAGTGATGACTGAATGAGTGATTTGGGTTATGAGACACAAGAGTGTGGCATTTGTGTCGCCTGAACATTGATCAAGTTGTCTCCCATCCCATTAGGATCAGTGGCATGAAGTTGTTGTCAGGGATTTGAAGTGCATTTAACCTTCCCTTGAGAGTATGTCCATACTTTCTTGCTCTCTGCAATGGCAGGGAATATTCCTGACTTCCCCCAGGTGGCTAGAGGAGAGGTCTCTAGGGCCCCATTGTCTCTAAATCCCACCTCACCTCCCTAGTCCTGACTTCCAGCCCCATGCACCGATCTGTTATTCAGCACCATGGCCAGATCCCTGATCTCTGACAGAAGGCTGAAGCCACAAAGTGCAGGGTCAAAGTCCTTTCTTGCCAGGTGACTGTGTGAGTGGGAAAACTAGCCCCTGTTTTCTCCTGATCTATTCTTATCTTTCTGTATCAATAACCCCTCTCTCACTCTGGACACATCCTGTTTAACATCATCCCTTTTCCTTTATGTTTTCACAGCCATTCCCTTTTCTCCTCACCATGACAATCTCTCTCCCTAGCCCTCCTTTCTGTTCATTCCACTTGATGTTCTATTTCTCACACCTGCCTACTCTTTGCTTTCATTTGTACTATTTCAAGACCCCCCTCCATTCTGCTCTCCTTTTCACATTCCCACCCTTCTCCTAGTGGTCATCCACATGCCTTCCTCCTTTCTCCCCCAAATCTTTATTTCTGCTCCTGATCTCTGTCCCAGTCATTAAAAAGTTTTGCCTCCTTAATTCTGTTTCTCTCTCTTCTCATTTCAAAAGTTCTTCCTCTTATTTCCTTATTTTCTTGCCATTCACCCATTCACTCTGTACACTCTTTCATCTTATGTTTTCATCCTCCCTTTCCCACTACTTTGCATTCTTACTTTGTTTCCCATTCCCATTAATTCTTTTCTCTATTGCGTCTTCATTTTTATGTCTCTGACACTCGGCATTCCTTTCAATCATCTCTTCATGGGAACCACACAATTATTTTTAGAACTGTGGAATGTCAAGGAACAAAAGTTTAGAATAAACTCCAATTTGAGAGTAAATTCTGCTTTTCAATAATTATTTTCTGACTTTTTGTCATATACCTGAAGCTTATATACAACATGACGTATGTACCCACACATGTACACACATAGTTAGTTATATCACATTCGCTCTATTCATACAGAATGCCAGCTGTTCACTGAGTAAAATGGAGGGCAGTCTTGGTATCAACTAGAAGAGGCTCCCCAGGTGGTGCTAGTGGTAAAGAACCCGTCTGCCAGTGCAGGAGACATAAGAGACACAGGTTCTATCCCTGGGTCGGGAAGATCCTCCGGAGGAGGGCATGGCAACCCACTCCAGTACTCTTGCCTGGAGAATCAGTGCACAGGGGAGCCTAGCAGGCTACAGTCCATAGGGTTGCACATGACTGAAGTGATGCAGCATGCAGAAGAGTTTTCATGTTACACCCTGCTATGATTCTGCTAACTCCTAGTAATCTCTTCACCTCATCCCATCCCTGACCTCACCTAAGACTGAGACCAGACCTGCTCCAAATAAGTACCACAAGCCCCTTTCCTTATGTTTGTCACTTATCACAGTGCTTTTCATCCAATATCGGTCTTACTTTCTTTCCATACTGTGGTTTCTTCATGACAGAGTCTGTGTAGCTTGTCTTAATGTCCCATCGCAGAGAAGAAATATTTGTATAATAGACAAATTAATCAATAAGTGGATGATAAGTAAATGATATTCTGGATCATGTGATTACCTTCTTCCTTTGATCTAGCTAAAATCATTTCCTGGAAATTATAGGAAAATTCAGGTATCAGATGAATCTTTTATTTATTTATTTATTTTTATATTTAAGTTTTTATTTTTTAGTTTGTTTTGCTTTACAATACTGTATTCATTTTGGTATACATTGACATGAACCAGCCACAAGTGTACATGAGATGAATCTTTTAAAACCCAATCCTTCTCTTCTCTCTCTTCTCAGACATTTCCAAAGACACAGATTACAGTTGCCCGTCATTATTTAAAGTAACAACTGTGCTTTGTGAGAAAAGGAGTCTTGGCTATTGCTCTTATAAATTATCAAACGTCTCCAATGTGGATGATTTGTAGTAATTAGACCTGTATTTTATTCCCTGTTCCAAATACCACCTCCTTTTGTGCTTTTTTTGGATGGTTCTTGTCTCTCAAATTCTCTTCCAATCCTCACTGTTCTCTCTAGTTCCTTCATCTATATTCTTAGTCCTCCCTATATACTCTGTTTCATTATGAACTTTATTTTTTTTTTATCAGAACTATAGCATGGCTCCTCTAGCTCTTTACTATAGCAGTGAGGTCAGCTAGGTTTGGAGATATGGATTTATGAATAGTCAGTATTAAGTTGGTCAATAAGGCTCTAGGAATAGACGTGTTTTTAGGTTTGCTCTTGGGGACCCTTTGTGGTGAAGGGAATGGGAAAAGAGAAAACAAGTAGATAGAAAAGAAACCATTGAGAGAAGCAAGATGAAATTCATAGTTTTGCAGCAGTAAGATTAGAAGAGAACAAAGGTCAAGAATATAAGGGATGGATAGTGGTTAATAATGCCATAAGTAGAGAAGGAAAATGAAGAAGAGTTGACAGAAGCAATAGTCAGGATGTCCAATTCTCTGTGTTAAAATTTCAGCTCTGTCATTGACTAGCTGTGCAGTATTAAAGCTGCTGTTGCTACTGCTGCTAAGTCTCTTCAGTCGTGTCGACTCTGTGCGACCCCAGAGACGGCAGCCCACCAGGCTCCCTCGTCCCTGGGATTCTCCAGGCAAGAACCCTGGAGCGGGTTGCCATTTCCTTCTCCAATGCATGAAAGTGAAAAGGGAAAGTGAAGTCGCTCAGTTGTGTCTGACTCTTCGCGACCCCATGGACTGCAGCCTACCAGGTTCCTCTGTCCATGGGATTTTCCAGGCGAGAGTACTGGGGTGGGATGCCATTGCTTTCTCCGAGTATTAAAGCTAGTTTACTTAATTTCTTTGCCTCAGTTTCCTCATCTTTAAAGTGAGGAATAAAATAGTGTCTAATACAGTATANGACCCCATGGACTGCAGCCTACCAGGTTCCTCTGTCCATGGGATTTTCCAGGCGAGAGTACTGGGGTGGGATGCCATTGCTTTCTCCGAGTATTAAAGCTAGTTTACTTAATTTCTTTGCCTCAGTTTCCTCATCTTTAAAGTGAGGAATAAAATAGTGTCTAATACAGTATAGATTTAATAAAATCACACATGTAGAGTGCATTGTGCTGTGTTTGGCATACAGCAAGGACTCCAGACATGTTACTTATTATTACTACTATTACTACTAACAATAACATTGTTAAATGTCATTGTATATGCTGAAGATTGTTCACTGATAACCTTGGCAGCAAAACTTTGAATGAATTATTTTGAAAGTAGACTATAATTATACTAAATGTATGAAATGGAGCAAATAGTTGATAGAGCATAAGATATGAATTACAATTTAAAAATACTAATTGGCATTTTATCATATTCTAACAATGTTGCAAACATAGTTTCTATGTCCATTTTTTGGTAAAGGAATCTGAGACTTGGACAAGACTTGGACAAGTCAAGACACTTGGTCATGTAAAAGAGTTAGTAACTTAGAGCACAGAAATATAAACTTATGTCAGCATAGGCCCATACTCTGTACAGCAGAAACAAGAACACAAGGCAAATACACGTCACAGCAAATGGTTAAATACATTGTGGTGTATCCACACAAAAGGCCATTACATAGCAATGAAAGACAAAAGAACAGCTATAGCTGATAATATCAGTGAATCTAAGTAATATAATATTGAGGCATAAAATCAGATAACCACAACTTACTTAAAGGTTTTTACTCTTTTACCAATTTCAGATCATCTGAAACTTAATAATATTCTTGGAATACCTTTAGCAGATATATAACAAATATAAACATATATTAACAAAAGAAAGAGGCAAGAGGAGAAGGGAGTGACAGAGGATGAGATGGTTGGATAGCACCCCCAACTCAATGGACATGAGTTTAAGTAAGCTCTGGGAGATGGTGAAGGATAGGGAAGCCTGATGTGCTGCAGTCCACAGGATCACAAAGAGTCCAACATGGCTGAGCAACTGAAAAACAACAACAGCAAAGAGCCATGTTGGTTAGATGAGGAAAGAAGTGGGAAGATTTGAGCAGGCTGCTTTGGAGTTGAGATTCAGGAGGTTGTGTATCTTAGGTG
Source organism: Neotragus moschatus (assembly GCA_006410615.1). NCBI lineage: Eukaryota > Metazoa > Chordata > Mammalia > Artiodactyla > Bovidae > Neotragus > Neotragus moschatus. Next base: position 13,906 of record SJYA01005145.1, read on the forward strand.
AAGAGTGACAAGGAGGGGTGATGGATAATGTTCATAGAAGTAGGTATGAATTATCATCAATATTCTAGTTTCTGAGTTGAATAGTAAGTTAATGCTCATTTAATCATACTCAAAGCCAAAGGAGAAAGCAAGAACGTGATGCTTAGACCAATGAAGAGGCTATAGCATCAACCTAGTGTTATGATTAACCTAGTCCCGAGTTCCTGATGCCAGAGGAACATAGGCAGTGATGATTCCTCTACCTGTGTTTCTTATAATTTGGTTTAAGATTTCTCCCCACTATTATAAGAATCCTGCCTAAAAATTTTCTCTCACTTTAGATCTTTAGAATCAAACTCAAAACAAAGAGCTTCCATCAGAAAATCACTGTAGAACTTGTTATAGTGAGAAGAGAAATAGGAATGGTAACTGGAAACATGGAATATATACCTTAGATTGCAGAAAAACAAGTTAGGAAAACTTTGTGGCTCATTGGCTTACTGTAGGTCTGACAGTTTCAGTGCACATGTATTGTGACATCTTTTTTTTCATAAGGTTTTGGAAAATTATTATTATTATTATTATCTAATTTTTATTTTTTAGTTTGTTTTGCTTTACAATACTGTATTCATTTTGCTATACATTGAATCAGACACGAGTGTATATGAGCTCCCAATCCTGATCCCCCCACCCCACTCTCACCCCACACCATCTCTCTGGATCATCCCCGTGCTTCAGTCCCAAGCATCCTGCATCCTGCATCGAACCTAGACTGGCGATTTGTTTTACTTNATCCCAGCCCCCCCCCACCCCCCTGCTGCCTTCCGCCCCACGCCATCACTCTGGATCATCCCTGTGCATCAGTCCCAAGCTTCCTGCATCCTGCATTGAACCTAGACTGGTGATTCATTTCACTTATAATATCATACATGTTACAATGTCACTCTCCCAAATCATCCCACCCTCTCCCTCTCCCACAGAGTCCAAAAGGCTGTTTTATACATCTGTGTCTCTTTTGCTGTCTCGCATACAGATTTATCATTACCATCTTTCTAAATTCCATATATATGTGTTAGTATACTGTATTGGTGTTTTTCTTTCTGGTTTACTTCACTCTGTATAATCAGCTCCAGTTTCATCTACCGCATTAGAACTGATTCGAATGTATTCTTTTTAATGGCTGAGTAATACTCCATTGTGTATATGTACCACAGCTTTCTTATCCATTCATTTGCTGATGGACATCTAGGTTGCTCCCATGTCCTGGCTATTATAAATAGTGCTGCGATGAACATTGGGGTACATGTGTCTCTTTCAATTCTGGTTTCCTTGATGTGTATGCCCAGCAGTGGGATTGCTAGGTCATAAGGCAGTTCTATTTGCAATTTTTAAAGGAATCTCCACACTGTTCTCCATAGTGGCTGTACTAATTTGCATTCCCACCAACAGTGTAAGAGGGTTCCCTTTTCTCCACACCCTCTCCAGCATTTATTGCTTGTTGACTTTTGGATCGCAGCCATTCTGACTGGTGTGAAATGGTACCTCATCGTGGTTTTGATTTGCATTTCTCTGATAATGAGTGATGTTGAGCATCTTTCAAAAGGAAAAGAAAACCTTCAAAGAAGTCTACTTTGGGTGCTGGGCTTAGTGGGCACTATTCAGGAATTATTGGAAAATCTAAAGCTTTGAGCAGCTGTTCTAATTTCTGACTAGGGGTGTGTGTGTGTGTGTGTGTGTGTGTGTGTGTGTATTGAGTTTGCAGGCTTACTTAGTATTTTGCCAGATACGAGTCTAAGAGTGACGAAAGCATTTCATGGCATAGAGGAAGCAAACAACATTGATGAATGGTCCCAGCCTGCTCTGGTTGGAAGTTAACATCCCTGGGCCCCGGAATGGCCCTGCTCCTTAAAAACTGTGCCATTTCTGGGGAGTTGAAGAACATTTTTGGTCTTACTTTTCCTAGCTGTAGAATAGGCAGGTTGACCAGATGACCTAAGATTCAGTGTGCAGCCAGTTCACAGTAGGTAATCACTTCCTTTGCTTCTCTTATTCCAGGGTTGAAAGAAGGATTCATTGAGAAATGACCCAGTTTGGCTTTGCTCTTTACACTCTGGGGAGGGAAATGTGTCCTGTCTGTTGTTTTCCCCACCGGATGGTGTTGGTAGTGATGAGGAAGCAGGAGACAGTGAAACACGCTGCATGTGTTGTAACTAAAACAAGAACAGCCCTTGACAGCGTGAATTTCTTCTCTATCCAGAGCTTAAATCTTCCCTGTCAAGAGGGGAAAATTAGACAAAAGAAAAATTCTGAAAGGATAATGAGTCCTCTTTTCTTCCTGCTGCTTTCCTCCTGGGGCAGCGCAGACAAAATGTCCTAGCTTCACGCCTCCTACCCCCAACTCAGTTTCTGCTGCTGGGTGATTCTCACCTTGAGAAATGCTCAAATAGGAGAGGTGACGGCATGGGGGGTCAGATCTGCCCTCTCAGTGGCTGGGTACAGCGTCTGTATCCCCACTCGTGATTTTTTTCTTTGATATTTATTTTCTCATTTGTCCCTACATGTCTATGCAGGAATAGAGGTCCACATCTTCTCAAAAGGAGAAATAACTTCTAGGAATTGATCCCAAGGAAATCAGCTTGGAGCTGTCAAGCTAAATGTCCAAGAGAGGGAATGCTAGATAAAACAAAATATTAGGACACTGTATCATGATCATGTAGAATAATTGTTGACATGAAAAGGTGTCGTGATGTAGTGGGAAGTTTTCAAAAAGAATGATTACAAAATTCTATGACTAATATGATCCAACTTGTGAAATGGATAGAAATATGGCTATGTTAATAGATAACAAAATGTTAAATTTAATCTTTCAGTGGAGAATTATACATTATTTTTTTTAAAAAACAACTTAAAATTTTAATTTTTTTCTTATAATTGAAGACATAGTGGTAAAATGTATATACAGTTCAGTTCAGTTCAGTCGCTCAGTCATCTCCATGGACAGCAGCACACCAGGCTTCCTTGTCCATCACCAACTTCCACAGCTTGCCCAAACTCATGTCCATTGAGTCAGTGATGCCATCTGACCATCTCATCCTCTGTCATCCCCTTCTCCTTCTGCCTTCAATCTTTCCCAGCATCAGGGTCTTTTCCAATGAGTCAGTTCTTCCCATCATGTGGCCAAAGTATTGGAGTTTCAGCTTCAGCATCAGTCCTTCCAATGAATATTCAGGACTGATTTCCTTTAGGATTGACTGTTTGGATCTCCTTGAGGGACTCTCCAGGGGACTCTCAAGAGTATTTTCCAACACCACAGTTCAAAACCATCAGTTCTTCAGCGCTCAGCTTTCTTTATAGCCCAACTCTCACATCCATACATGACTACTGGAAAAACCATAGCTTTAACTAGATGGACCTTTGTTGGCAAAGTAATGTCTCTGCTTTTTAATATGCTATCTAGGTTGGTCATAACTTTTCTTTCAAGGAGCAGGCGTCTTTTAATTACATGACTGCAGTCACCATCTTCAGTGATTTTGGAGTCCAAGAAAATAAAGTCTGTCACTGTTTTCATTGTTTCCCCATCTATTTGCCATGGAGTGATGGGACTGGATGCCATGATCTTAGTTTTTTGAATGTTGAGTTTTTAGCCAGCTTTCCCACTCTCCTCTTTCACTTTCATCAAGAGGCTTTTTAGTTCCTCTTCACTTTCTGCCATAAGGGTGGTGTCATCTGCATATCTGAGGTTATTCATATTTCTCTCAGCAATCTTGATTCCAG
>SJYA01005145.1:18217-35575 GCA_006410615.1 Neotragus moschatus
GCTTGATAGGAATAGCATTGAATCTGTAGATTGCTTTGGGTAGTATACTCATTTTCACTATATTGATTCTTCCAATCCATGAACATGGTATATTTCTCCATCTATTAGTGTCCTCTTTGATTTCTTTCATCAGTGTTTTATAATTTTCTATATATAGGTCTTTAGTTTTTTTAGGTAGGTATATTCCTAAGTATTTTATTCTTTTTGTTGCAATGGTGAATGGAAGGACTCCCTTCCTGGGACTGAGCTCCCTCCCTACCTCCTTTGTCTGTTTTTTTCATCTTTTGTATTTTTCCTACCTGTTTTCGAAGACAATGTTCTGCTTTTCTGGATGCCTGATGTCCTCTGCCAGCATTCAGAAGTTGTTTTGTAGATTTTACTCAGTGTTGAAATGTTCTTTGGATGAATTTGTGAGGGAGAAAGTGATCTCCCCATCCTATTCCTCCACCATCTTCTTTTGTTTCTCCCCCCCCTTTTTTTTTAAAAAAATTTGATTTTATATTGGAGTGTAGTTGATTCACAATGTTGTGTTAGTTTCTGGTATTCAACAAACTAATTCAGTTATGCATATTTGTAAAAGAATTTTACAAAGTCTTTTTCCATTTAGGTTGTCACAGAGTATTGAGTAGAGTTCTCTGCTGTATAGAAGGTCCTTGTTGACTATCTGTTTTAAATATAGCAGTGTGTATGTGTCAGTCATAAGCTCACCATCTATCTGTTAGCCCATTTTTAAAATGAGAAATATAAAACATATAGAAATATACAACTTTCATGAAGTTACAGAACTGCTTTTGGAATAAGGGTTTAACTCAGGGCCATTAGCGCCAAAGACTGTGCCCCACCCATACTGTTACCTGGTATTCCACCTCTTGTGATGTGACCCTTCCCAGCCTTAGACAGAGGGATACCTTCTTGAATCTTACTTCATTTCTTATTTGTAATCTTACCTGAATACTAGATACTGATCTTGCCAGCAGTTCTGAGTGGATATATTCCAATCCCAAAGGCTAGTATGAAAAGGGCCATAAATATGTAAACAGTGCTATTTATTCATCATCCTTGTAAAAATGATGCAACTTCTGCTCAGACAAGGAAATTTCAGCTGCTGAAACAATTTCTACAGAAAAACTTTCCAGACTCTTAAGTTCATTTAAAAATGTGCTCCTAGACATATATTCACCTTCCTTAATTGTCTGGGTAGTCCTCCCCAAAGTTAATAATTGCTGCATTAGAATGTAGGGTGATGCTGATTGTAATTATGGAGTGCAGAGCGCCAGGTCTTGTCTTAAATAACACCAGATTATTGATGGTTTTAATATTACTATTGTTGCTGATGTAGGAAGTTCTTGTCCCTTAATATCAGTTTTATATCATCTTCCTAACTTTTGGGCTGGTATGAGTCCTTCACTACCCTTTGAAATTTTCATGCATTGTTTATAAGTTTGAGTCAACGCTGGGAGATATAGAAGGACAGGGCATCCTGGCACAGTCCACGGGGCCACAAAGAGTCAGACATGATTTAGCAACTGAACCACAACAACTATAGGAAAACACGTTCTCAAGGAGTTTTGAATTCAGAACATATGTCTATTGCTTGTGGGGAGCACATCAGGCCCTCAAGGGATTTTATAATCAGGTTGATGATTGATAAAATATTATGCAAAATATGAAACAAGATGTAATTATTTGCGTTAGTAGATGTAGAAGTTAAACACTGTAGGAACAAAGAACCCCATCAGAAGTAGTTCCACACCACTTTACTCATTACTAGTGAAATGGCTGATTCTCTTCTAAGACCATATCACACTGAATTTCCAGAGGGTCTGTGCTTCTCTCTTATTAAAAAAATTGGAGACATGGTGCTATCTTTAGATGGAAAAGAGTTTTCTCAACTTACTAAAAACTTTTTTTTATCACCTTGTAGGAGTGGCTCAGGGGTAAAGAATCTACCAGCAATGCAGATCAAGCCCAGCAAGTTTGGTTCCTGGCTCAGGAAGATTCCCTGGAGAAGGAAATGGCAACCCACTCTGATATTATTGCCTAGGAAATCCCACGGACAGAAGAGCCTGGTGAATATAGTCCCTAGGTTCACAAAGAGTTAGATATGAGTCAGCATTCATGCATGCATCCCCTACAGTGGATAATTTGTTGGTGAAAAGATAGCACATTTAGTCTTTAACTGTTTCCTCCAGAGAACCAAAAGCTAGAGACCACTTGGTAAGAGATAATATGTTGTGATAGAATGTGTACTTATTTTAATGCTATATGAGCCATACTCCAGTACTCTGATGACTTATTGATGTGCCCACTCTGTTACAGTGTCAAGGTAGTCAAACAAACACTAACTTAGGTGCCAATATAAAGAATTCTTCACGGGTGTTACAATTCCTCATCGGTTTGCTTAAAAATTCATCATAAAGGAGGTTACCACTGACGGGTCTGCCCTAGTCAGGTAAATCCAGCACAGATGTTCAAATAGTTTGTTCCCAAGAGATCCCAGCCCACTTGTGGTCTTTCCAGAGATGAACTCTGACTAATACTACTACTGAAATAGTTACAGAAATGATTGCTCAGTTTCCTAATTTATGAGATAGAGGTTTGTGACTATAAGAAATCCTATTTATGGGCTTCCAGGCACTGGGTAGGCTGTAAACAAACAAAAATTGGAATCATAGTAGTTCAGGGTCAGGAAGCCAGGAAGAAGTGAAAGATATTCTGGTTTAAAGTTTAAAACTTGCTCAGTGCACATTAAGTGTTCATTGTGTACATTTTTTCTGAGGGAATAAAACTAAGTTCATAAAAGTTCCATGAGAAAAAAAAAAAACACAAAACATTTTTCCCCTTAAAAGCAACACTAAATGTCCTGATTTCATTTTGATGTCCAGAGAAGACTATGGACCAAACATATTTGAAGACTTCACTTAGACCCTCGCCTGCTGGACTGGAGTTTTAATGAAGAAAGTCTAGATTATTTTTTTTTTTCCTATTGATATTGGAAAACTGTCTCAGACTTTCAGATGTATTATAAATCAAGGACAGCTGAATAAGGGGCTGAGGGTCACATTCATGGGCAAAAAGCATTGCCTGTGTGAAACTGACTTTGTTATTTAAACATTTATGACAACTGTATGCTCAATCCTTGAGTCATTAGGCTAAATGACTTAAACTATGTTAAATATCAGTATATTGAAATGATTAGGCCTAAAGTGCCATATATTAAACTACTTTATCTAAATATATTTTTAAAATTAGCTAAGGAAAAATTATCTTTTTAATTAATGATTCACCATGCTATAGGATAAGCAGCAGCTTCAGATTTAAGGGTGGGGTCATATCAAAGTACTGGAGTTTCAGCTTTAGCATCATTCCTTCCAAAGAACACCCAGGATCAAAGCTCTATTTAGAAGTGTAGTTAACGTGAAAAGATGAAGTAGATAAATCTATTAAATTGCAGCATCCCATATATTCATTCATTCAATTATAAAACAGTTCAATGTAGAAATAAAGTCCAAAGGATGCAGTTGACATGTTTATGGCATATGAAGGGAAGACATAAGGTGAGTTTTGGGGGTATCACCAAGTAGATGACATCTATCACCAGATATATGACATCACCTATAAAGGAGACAATGAAATGCTAAGATTTGAGAGATGTGCTTTCCATAGAGAGAGGTCAGATGAAGGCACTGCATTATGCTTCCTGGAAAATCTGTTGCTCCTCAAATTGTGACATCCATGCTAGTTCTCCAACACACACACAGAGGCAGAGGCAAGGGAGGATCTAAATGATAGGAGTGCTGGCTCTGGAGCCAACTGCTTGGATTCCAATTCTGTTCACCTTGACCAGGTGCATCACCTGGGTATCTTCCTGTGCTTCGACATCTTCATCTTTATATTTGGGTACTGGCATTTCCCTCAGAAGATGGGTTGTTGAGAGAAGTGAATGTTTAAAGTGTTCTGAATAATATTTGGCCCATTACAAGTCCCTAATAAATGTGAGTTTATTAAAGTAGTATATAGCTATTATATATACATGAGGGCCTTCCCTGATGGCTCAGTTGGTAAAAAATTCTCCTGCAACACAAGAGAACCCAGTTCAAATCCTGGATTGGGAAGATCCACTGGAGAAGGGATAGGGTACCCATTCCAGTATTCTTGGGCTTTCCTCGTGGCTCAGCTGGTAAAGAATCTGCCTGCAATGTGGGAGACCTGGGTTCAGTTGCTGGGTTTGGAAGATCCTCTGGAGAAGGGAAATGCTATCACTCCAGTATTCTGGCCTGGAGAATTCCATGGACTCTATAGTCCATGAGGTTGCAAAGAGTCAGATATGACTGAGTGACTTTCACTTATCATATATACGTAGATACACACTACCATATGTAGAATAGATAAGGACCTATTGTATAGCACAGGGAAGTATATTAAATATCTTAAAATAACCTGAAGGATAACCTGAAGGAAAAACACCTGAAGAATAATATATGTGTGTGTGTGTGTGTATATATATATATAATATATATATATTTATAATATATACTCTTGCAACTCAACAGATTGTAGCTTGCCAGGTTCCCCTGTCCATGGAATTTTCTAGGCAAGAATATTGGAGTGGGTTGCCATTTCCTGCTCCAGGGTATCTTCCCAACCTAGAGATCAAACCCATGTCTCCTGCATGCATCTTCTGCATTGCAGGTAGATTCTTTACCCACTGAGCCACCAAGGAAGCCTATATACGTGTGTGTGTGTGTGTGTGTGTGTGTGTATACACATATATATGTATAACCAAATCACTTTTATGCATACCTGAAAATATTACAACATTGTAAATCAGTTTTACTCAGTAAAAAATAAAATTAAAAGATGAAAGTACAATGTTTTATATATACACACCATGTTTTATACATATATATATATAATTATACTTGCATATTATACCATATAAACAAGAGGAAGCCAAAGTGCCTCTCCCTTCTGAGACAAGAGGGGTGAAAAGCATAGAGGTGAGAACAGGTGTCCTAGGCTGGTGCTTTGCAGACAACCACCTGCTATCACCTGAAGTAACACCAACAATGAAAAGCCCACAACAAACAAAAGCAAAAACACATGCTGTCTTACATCCAATCACAAACCATCTTTTGTTCCTGGCCCCTCTGGTGAGCCCTTGGAGAATGGAGAATCCCTGCTGGAGTGGAAGGTTCTCATCCAAAGGTCATGGAGCTAAAGCAAACCGTCATCCCTGCCTGGCCACAAACCTCAGTGAGATTTGGGAACAGCTGGAGCAATTTGTAAGTTTGCTTTCATGGCAAGAAGCATGGCCTGCAGAAGGCCAGGAAGAGAGCACCATCTGTTTAAAGGTAAACTTCAACTAACGTTTGTCTTGTAAGCAGTTCTTGCACATTTGTGCTGTGTCGCTTTCTAATTTCCCCCACATGTGGTTCAGTACAAAATATGAGACAAATGTGATGATCCCCCATTTTACAAGAAGAAACCACGGTGCAAAGAAGAAATGGCTTACCGTGCCCAACCACTGCCGTACACCCACGGCACCAAATGGAAGAAGACGCCAGCACCGGACACACCACCTTAGCTCCAGACCACCCACGGGCTAAGCCCTAGACCTGGCTATCTTCTTCTTACCTGTGACCCTCAAGTATTAATTTTTCAGTATATGGCCATACCACCCTGGATGCACTTGATCTCATCTCATCAAATATTAGTTTTTCAGCTATTATCTTAGTTTTGGTACTTTATATTTTCAGACTAAACACTGAATACCATTTTCCTTGGTCCAAATTGATTCCTCAGTTCAGTTCAGTCGCTCAGTCATGTCTGACTTTTTGTGATCCCATGGACTAACTGCACACCAGGTTTCCCTGTCCATCACCATCTCCCGTGTCCATTAACTCATGTCCATCGAGTTGGCGATGCCATCCAACCATCTCACCCTCTGTTGTCCCTTTCTCCTCCTTTCTTCAATCTTTCCCAGTATCAGGCTTTTTAAAATTAGTCAGTTCTTTGCATCAGGTGGCCAAAGTACTGATTCCTACTTATACGAATTATGGTTCCAAACCTCTCAGCTTTCATCAAGTAAAACTTCTCCTAGTTAGTTTTGAAACCTGGATCTTATTATCACACACCTTGCTGTGTGAATAGAGTGTGAATGAAGTTTTTTCTGGCCTTGGGATCAGGACTTAATTATTTGCCAAATGTAATGAAGGATTAAAACCCATACCTTTTGATGACTTTAGTTAGAATAGACAAAATTTTACTGTAAAATAGCAAACAACCCCAGCTGCTTAGAGGCTTCAGTTTGATATTATTGTTCAGTTACTAAATTGTGTCCAACTCTGCAACCCCATAGACTGCAGGACACCAGGATTTCCTGTCCCCCACTATTTCTGGAATTTGCTCTAATTCATGTCCACTGAGTCAGTGATGCTTTCTAATCATCTCATCCCCTGCCTCTCCCTTCTCCTTTTGCCTTCAATCTTTTTTTTTTTAATTTTGCATTTTATTTTTTTTCCTTTTTTTATTTTTTAAATTTTTATTTTATTTTTGTACTTTACAATACTGTATTGGTTTTGCCATACATTGACATGAATCCACCACAAGTGTACATGAATTCCCAACCCTGAGCCCCCCTCCCACCACCCTCCCCATATCATCTCTCTGGGTCATCCCAGTGCACCTGCCCCAAGCATCCTGTATCCTATATCGAACCTAGACTAGCTTTTCGTTCTTACATGATAGTATACATGTTTCAATGCCAAATCTCCCAAATCATCCCACCCTCTCCCTCTCCCAGAGTCTAAAAGTCTGTTCTTTACATTTGTGTCTCTTTTGCTGTCTCACATACAAGGTTATCATTACCATCTTTCTAAATTCCATATATATGTGTTAGTATACTGTATTGGTGTTTTTCTTTCTGGCTTACTTCACTGTGTAATCGGCTCCAGTTTCATCCACCTCATTAGAATGGATTCAAATATATTCTTTTCAATGGCTGACTGATACTCCATTGTGTATATGTACCACAGCTTTCTTATCCATTCGTTTGCTGATGGACAACTAGGTTGCTTCCATGTCCTGGCTATTATAAACAGTGCTGCATTTCCCCTAAAGTCAGGAATAAGACAAGGGTGCCCACTTTCACTGCTACTATTCAACATAGTTCTGGAAGTTTTGACCACAGCAATCAGAGCAGAAAAAGAAATAGAAGGAATCCAAATTGGAAAAGATGTAAAACTCTCACTGTTTGCAGATGTCACGATCCTCTACATAGAAAACCCTAAAGACTCCACCAGAAAATTACTAGAGCTAATCAATGAATATAGTAAAGTTGCAGGATATAAAATCAACACACAGAAATCCCTTGCATTCCTATACACTAATAATGAGAAAGTAGAAAAAGAAATTAAGGAAACAATTCCATTCACCATTACAACGAAAAGAATAAAATACTTGGGGCTAAATCTACCTAAGGAAACTAAAGACCTATATATAGAAAACTATAAAACTCTGATGAAGGAAACCAAAGATGACACTAATAGATGGAGAAATATACCATGTTCATGAATCAGAAGAATCAATATAGTGAAAATAAGTATACTACCCAAAGCAATCTACAGATTCAATGCCTTCAATCTTTCCAAGCATCAGGGTATTTTTCAATGAATTGACTCTTTGCCTCAAATGGCCAAAGTATTGGAGCTTCAGCTTCAACAACAGTCCTTCCAACAAATAACTGCTTAGTTTTTTCTCATCCAATGTTTTCCAAGAGTAGCTTGTGGACTCAATTTGCATGTCATAAGGAATATTTGAACTGGATGATTTGTTTGGCTTATACCAAAGAATAGATTCTTAATTGTCTACCTGGAAGAAGAAAGCCAGATAATGTTGTACTCTGGGGAGGACACAGATTAAACACCAAGGATAGATTAAAAGTTTGTCATTTGAAAGTAGAGTTAGACATAAGTCAATGATTTTAGGCTATTATAACCTGGATCCAAGGGGTGGGACATGTATTCTAGGGTCATCAATGAATGGGTAAAAAAGAAACCATGTTGGAGAAACTGGAGAGCCTCTGAAATCTGCTGGGTTCTGGAAGCCTCACTTGATGATGGTATTCTTCTGGGTTAAGGCCTGCCAGTCATGTTGTCACTACTACTTAAATGTCACCACCCTCAGAGAAAAAAGTCTAATTCCTTTCAGTGTTTATATCCTCTGTTATATGAATTGAGAAGGTAAGCAAAAGGGAAGGGGTCTATTATTTTCTATATGTTAGATAAATTTCCCATGTAAATTTCATTTAATTCTCACTACAGTCTTTGCAGGTAGTCATCTGTATTTATATACATATATTATGTACATATACTTATTTTATATATGTGTGTATATGCTCAGTAGCTCAGTCATGCCCGACTCTGCAACCCCATGGACTGTAGCCCATCAAGCTCCTTTGTCCATGGAATTTTCCAGGCAGGAATACTGGAGTGGAGGGCCATTTCCTCCTCTAGGGGGTCTTCCCAAACCAGGGGTTGAATCTGTATCTCTTGCATCTCCTCCATTGGCAGGTGGATTCTTTACTAGTGTCATCTGGGAAGCCCATATATTACATATATTTTTAAACAAATTAGCAATAGTTCATGAAAAACATGTATTAAGTAACAGGAGTTTTGAGCTAGCTGACTAGCTGCTACCAGCCTGACTCGGTAACTTAAGTCCTGCTCCCTTTAACATGCTGCCTCCCACTCTGAGAATTGGGAGGTGGGACTAGGTTAGTAGGAAATGATATTCAGTTACCATCGAGTGGGCTGTGAGGAGTCAATGGAAACCCCTGTACACAGCCGTGTAAATACAAGTTCCTCCAATGATACTGATGACACGATTCCAGAAAAGTTGGCAGTATCTCCTACCACAAGCCTTCCCTAAAATGTGCCCAGCCTTGACTATAATTACCAAATCCCAGGATGATCTCATAGGCTGTCAGCTCACAGAGTTGTCAGCTCACAGAGTTGTCATCTCCAAGTGCCATGGTATCTTAATTTCAATGTGCGTGGAAGGCAGAGTATACTATGTTCTCTCAGGAGCTCTTTAAGTAAATTAGTCCTCATTACCCTGTGAGGACATGCATTTTGCTCCCATAAATGAATAGTGAAATGCTAGGCAGTCTTCTGCCTCCAAGATTTTTCAGGCTGTCCAACTCCACTGTGTCCAAGCCCATCACAATCACTTCTGCTTCAATCAAGTTACTTTGTGGCTCAGATGCTCCTAGTCATGTGTTGTTGACCTTGTTGTTCCCTTCTGCACTTCTCATCTTTATTCTTTTTCTTTTTTTACTTCTTCCTGTGTTCTTTCCTGCCTGAGTCTTTTGCTACCTACTGCTTTTATGCAACTGGTCTTTCCATCTGCCTTTCAAATACATGTCACTCTTTGCTCCATGCCTTTGTGTGTGTTGCTGCTGTCTCTCCTCTGATCCAAATCCAATATACTCCTTTTGAAAGATCATGGGATTTTCTCTCCTCCTGCTCTTACGGTTAGGACAAGTGACTTTAAAATTTACCTTAAACTCTATTGGTATAAAAATAGATAGATGTGGACATAGATTCTAGGTCTATATGTGCATATGCAAATAGGAAGCCAGGTATCATGTCGTTCAGACACTCTGTCACCCTCTAAAGAGTTCCCTGTCAGGAGGAGCTGGGTCCTTCACTAACCTTGCCAGCATGAAACTTTGCAGCCATCTTGGAATCATATCCTCCAAGCCTAGCCAAGAATTTGGATGACTACAGCTCTAGCTGACATCCAACTGGATCTTCATGGGAAACTCTCAGCCGGAACCACCCAGCTAAGTATCTCTAGGCTCCTGGCCATTGGAAGCTATATGATATAATAAATATGTATCATGTTTTGACACCCTAAGTGTAGTCACGATGTGTACACAGCACTAGATAATGGATACAATTGTCTAGTGTTGATTATGTGTCAAAGGCTTTGCTGACTGCCCTACCTACTTCACTGTATCCATCTTTACTCCAGAAGAGAATTTCTGTTTATTTATACCCATTTTCCAGATGTGGATACCAGACCCTAAAGGTGTTAAGCCACCTAGCCAAGATTACACAGCTAGTAAATTTTAGAGTCAGACTCCACAGTGGCTCCAAGCAAGGCCCAGAGCATGATACATCCCCTCCAGTGCTCAATTAATATCTCATATTGGGAGCTTAAAGGTCATACAACTTATCCTGTCAAACTCTAATAATTTACAGCCTCCTATTCCTGCCTTTTAGTTTACAGTGTGCATTTTGAGGCCACATTGTTTCTGAGATACCCTTTATTTATTTAATGTTTGCTCAGATGAATTTGTGACATGCCTGAGGTTGCGTAGATAAAAAATGAACTTGTGAAACCCTTATGTGGTGTGTTTCCCTAACATTATTGAAAGTACAGAGGCAAGATATTTTGAAAACTATGAAATAATTTGCATGCATTCAACATTTCTGCAGCCTGGGGTCTCTGTGTAACCCCTGAACAAAGAGCATAAATCTCCTGCAAGGTCTGAGCAATTTCAGGAATAAAGCTTGGTTAATATATAGGTAAAACAGAAACTTTATTGGGGATAGAGGCTTTAGGACTTTGCTTCATGCCAAAGAAAAACAGCTCAGTTCACAGAATACAGCATCGAGCGGTGTCTTCATTTGGGTTGTTTCCTAATGAGGGACTATGACGAGGGCTTGGGTATAGGTAGATTATTTGGAAGGTGATTCCAGGAAGCAGAAATGAGAATTTAAAGGATGGGAGTCAGGAGTAAACATCCTTGGCTTCTCTCCTGATTGGTTGAGTGGTGTCTCCAGGGATGTAGCTCCCTGATACTTCCACTGCCGGATTTTGAGGGTCAAGCAACTTCTCACAGCCCCAGAGAAGTCAGGAAGTAGAAAGACTTGTGACATGCCCTGGATGGAGGTGGGGGGAGCAGAGGCGGGGCAGGAGATGTCTCTGCTACCTGAGTATGAACTTGTATCACTGCAGATGTGGCTGCAACCAAAGATGGACCAAAAAGATGTGATGTATAAATTAATATAAATTTATTTATTTTAATTGGAGGCTAATTACTTTATAATATTGTATTGGTTTTGCTATACATCAACATGAATCCACCACAGGTATACAGGTGTTCCCCATCCTGAACCCCCCTCCCTCCTCCCTCCTCATATCATCCTTCTGGGTTGTCCTAGTGCACCAGCCGCAAGCATCCAGCATCATGCATTGAACCTGGACTGGCGATTCATTTCATATATGATATTTATATTTTAATAAATAAATAAATAAAAATCTGAAAAAAAAAAGATGTGATGGAGGGCACAGTAAACTCCTGACCCACCAGGAATCTTTATACAGGCTATTGACAGAAGAAGCCAGAGCTTGAAGGAGCCAAGATTACCTTTTGTAGGCAGCCAGGACCACATAAAAGAAGAGAGACTGGGGCTACAGTGGGATGAGCCCACTTGATTTTTCCCAAATTTATCAGGTTGGTAAGTCACACCACCTCCTCAGAGAAGAGAAAGGAAAATGGGCAGAGAAAGACCTGAAAATGCATAGGTGAAGTGTCCCTCTTCATGGAATCACAAATGAAACAGGGTAGCCAGCCTGTGCTCCTATGATTCTGGTGCCTGTTGGAAAGAGTAGACATATATAAGATGCATGATAAATCTTTGAGAGTGATTCTTTACCAAGCCCACCAGACAGGAGGCCCTCAATAACCCCCCTGACACCAAGTCAATAAAAATCTAATATGATAAAAGAGTTCTGTCCCCATTTTCTCCTCTTTATTAATTTTTTTTTTTTGCAGGGCTTT
The DNA here is from genome assembly GCA_006410615.1 of Neotragus moschatus. Lineage (NCBI taxonomy): Eukaryota > Metazoa > Chordata > Mammalia > Artiodactyla > Bovidae > Neotragus > Neotragus moschatus. The sequence goes on from SJYA01005145.1 coordinate 30,072, forward strand.
GGAAAAGGTCATTGTAAAAGATTGCATTATATTTCACAAATCTTTAGAGTTTCCCACAGGGTACATTATTACTAATATATTCTCTTCCATTTGATGTCTTTTTAGCATTTGATACCAAAAAATATCTGTTGTTTTTAAACCAGTTTCCAAGTAGCAGATCCTGGGTGATTAAAAAGAGAAGAAATAACAACAAATAAGTCATCAGGAAATGTTTAGGAGAAAGAAAGAGGTGGAAGACACTGAGGCCTCTCTTATTCACAGTATCCTGCCGGCTTGCATAGCAGACTAAGGAGTTAGGTGGCCTGGGTTTACATCCCTAGCAACTCTACGCGCAAACTCGATGACCTCTTGGTTATCTCATAGGATGAGAAAACAATGGCAACTCATTTGAAGACATTGTGTGAGCATTCAATGAGTGTTCATATGAAAAGGGCATGACCCAAAGACCATTATTGTAACAGCATATCCCATTCCAGGAAACCCAAGCAATGAACTCCCTGAGGACTATTTTTTTCTCACAAGGTTCTTCATCTTTTGGTCATTATGGACCACTGATGAAGGTTTCAGCACTTTCTGCATGTGATAGCCAGTGCGGGACTTTGTTGGGCTGCCTAAGTGACACTCCCCAAATCCTGATGCAGAAAGTGACAAGTGTGTTGATTGTACAAGGATGACATAAGAGTCTGCTGGGACGGCATAACAAAGTATCACAGACTAGGTGCTTAAACAACAAACATTTACTATCTCTTAGTTGTGGAGGCTGGAAGTCCAAGATCAAGCTGTCAGCAGGGTGGGTTCATTCTGAGACCTTTCTCCTTGACTTGTAGATGGTCATCTTCTTGGTGTGTCTTTATTTAGTCTCCCCTTCCCTCCCATGTGCGTGCATGCGTGTGTGTGTGTGTTAGTCACTCTGTTGTACTCTTTGTGACCCAATGAACTGTAGCCTGCAAGTACTTCTGTTCATGGGATTCTCCAGGCAAGAATAGTGGTGTGGGTTGCCATTTCCTTCTCTAGGGATCTCCCAACCCAGGGATAAAACCCAGGTCTCCTGCATTGCAGGAAGATTCTTTATCACCTGAGCCACCAGGGAAGATCCCCATGTGTGTCTGTGTTCAAATCCCTTCTTCCTACAAGGGCACCAGCCCCAATGTATTAGGGTCCCCACCAATATGACCTCATTGTATCTTAATTATGTATTTAAAGGCCCATCTCCAAATATAGTCACATTCTGAGATGCTGGGAGTTATAGGTTCAGTATATGAATTCTGTGATGAGGGGGGATATGATTCAGCTCTTAATAGATGAGGTCAAGGAGAAGAGAATTTTGAAGGGAAGTTTTTTGGTGCAAATCAGAAGTTAGATAAGATATATTTGGTACAGGAGGGTGCTTACTGTTCAGAGCCACTGTACCTCCAGGGAATGTTCACAGGTCAGTACAGAGGGCAGAACAGTTAAGAACATTAACTAAATATAAAATGAGTGCCAAGCCTGAACTAGTTATAGGTTATATCTGTATTTATATCTACACAAACATCTACATGTGTATCCACATCCACATTTGTGTCTGCATCTTCCTTGGACTATAAAAAAAGTATTGCCTCAAACCTGTGGCTTAAAAAAAAATAGGAATTTATTCTCTTGTGGATGTGGAGTCCAAACGTTAGAATCAAGGAACAAGTTCCCTCCAAAATCTCTGTGGAAATTCCTTCCTGCATCTTGCAGCTTCTGGTGGCTCCTGGAATTACTTGACTTGTGGCTGCATCACTCAGGTCTTGCCTCTGTAGTCACGTGGCTTTTCTTCTCTCTCTTGGATCTCCCATTGTCTTTCTCTTACGACACTTATTGTTGGGTTTGTGGCACAACTGGATAATCCAGGGTGATTGCATCTTGAGATTCTTAATGCAATTATATCTATAAAGACAGACTTTTTTTTTTTTTTCCAAATAGGTGCACATTTTCACAGATTCTGGGGTGAGCTTGAAGACAGAGATGGGTGTACCATTTAACTCACTCCTTGTATATGTAGTTTTTCTCTTGGTGTGTGTGTGTATAGGCACACTTCGTTTTATTGTGCATTACACAATTTTATTGTGATTCACTTTACTGTGCTTAGCCGATATTGTGTTGTTTACAAACTGAAGGCTGGTGGCAACTCTGTTGAGTAAGTTGGTCAGTGTCATTTTTCCATCAGCATTTGCTCACTTCACGTTTCTGTGTCACATTTTGCTAATTCTCACAATATTTCAAGCTTTTTCATTGTTATTCTATGGTTATTATCTATGATCCGTGATGGTTGATGTTTACCACTATAAGGGGATTATAACTCCCTGAAGGCTCAGATGCCGGGTAACATTTTTTTTTAGCAATAAAGGATTTTTTAATTAAAGTATGTACATTTTTTTGTACATAATGCCATCCACACTTTAATAGACTACAGCATAATGTAAACACAACTTTTATCTGCATTAGGAAACAAAAAGTTCACATGGTTCACTTTATTGCAGTATTTGCTTTATTACAGTGATCTGGAACTGAATCCACAGTCATCTCCGAGGTATGTGTATGTGCGTGTGTATGTGTGTGTGTGTGTGTGTGTGTATGCACACACACATATGTATGCTAAGTTGCTTCAGTCATGCTCAGCTCTTTGCAACACAATGGACTGCAGTCCTCTAGGCTCCTCTGCCCGTGGGATTCTCCAGGAAGAACACAGGAGTGGGTCGCCATGCCCTCCTTCAGGGGATCTTCCTGGCCCAGGTACTGAACCTGCATCTCTTACATCTACCTTCATGGGCAAGTGGGTTCTTTATCATTAGTGCCACTGGGAAAGAAATTTAATCAAAATATGTACACAGGAATTTTACTTAGACAGAAATAATGACACTCATAAGTTCAAGTTTCCATGTGAGCATTTTTATTAGAGTTGTGGATCATTTCAAGCTCTATGGTCTTGAGATGTATATATATATATATATATATATATACACATCCACATTTGTATCTATATTTTCCTTGGGCTACATATATATATTTAAAAATGTTTTTAATCCTTCAAAAAGCTCATAATCATCTTCTAGGTATGTGTATGGTATATGTGAGTGTGCAGGAGCCATAGGAGACAAGGGTTCAGTCCCTGGGTCAGGCAGATTTCCAGGAGGAGGGCATGGCAACCCACCCCAATATTTTTGCCTGGAGAATCCCATGGACAGAGGAGCCTGGTGGGGTACAGTCCATAGGTCACAAAGAGTCGAACAGGACGAAGAGACAGCATACACACGTGCGTGTGTGTGTGTGTGTCTGTGTGTATAGAAAATTTTATTTAATCATCAATAAAATAAATACTGATGGGCTGGCAGAGACACATGAGGCAAAAATGCTTCAGCAGAAATGGAGTGTGCATTCAGATGGATCCTCTCACTGCTGCTTCCCCTCCCCAGGTTCCAGGTGCAGACCTGCAGGGCTGCCCTGCACGGACAAGAAGACAGAGACTTGCCCTCCCAGCTCCCCTGGAGATGACTTGACTCCACAGAGAGGCTGGGCTTGAGATGATGCACATTTCTAATAAAAATGCTCACATGGAAACCTGAACTTACGAGTGTCATTATTTCTGCTTAAGTAAAATCCCAGCGTACATATTTTGATTAAATTTCTTTTACCAGGGAATGACAATGTCAAAAGATCAGAAAATCACAGAACACATTGCTGAGAAGTGTGACAAGAATGTAAAAGGCAGAGAGACCCAGAAAGATTCTTCCCTGAGCTTGGCAGCTGCATCTGTGGTTGGTAAAACTCTCTGTATTGCCACCTGTCCAGGGATACTGACAATTGTGTTAATGAACAGCAAAGGAATTCTGCTCAGTATTTTAAGCTGTTTGAACTTGAAACTATATTGCCTTTAACAGGCAACAGATTTAATGGGTTGCAGATAGCTAGACATTCTAATTAATAATCTCTTTGCTGAGCTGTTTGCAGTATTAAAGCTCAGCTGTGATGATGTGCATACATAGAGTCAAAGAGATACAGCCCAAAACAAAGCATATAACAATGTGAATCTATTTTTCACTAATGCCTTCATTCATTATTTTCCTAAAATCAATGCCTCACTTCTGCCTAAACTCCAGATACAGGAATTTCCTTTTAGATCTCTCTCTCTCTCTCTCTCTCTCTCTCTCTCACACACACACACACACACATTATTTTTGGATATCACGAGGCTTCCCTGGTGTCTCAGATGGTAAACAGCCTGCCTGTAATGCAGGAGACTCTGGGTTCGATCCCTGTTTCAGGAATTCCTCTGCAGAAGGAAATGACAACTCACTCCAGTATTCTTGCCTGGAGAATTCCATGGGAATAGGAACCTGGCGTGCTACAATCATGAAAAGACCAAGAGTTGGACCTAACTTAGGAACTAAGGCACACACATCCCACATGTGGAATCAGAATGCAATTTTGAAACTTGCCTTTCTAGAGAGTATCCGTTTTTGAGATTGCATCAAAGTACTGCATTTCAGACTCTTTTGTTGACCATGATGGCTACTCCATTTCTTCTAAGGGATTCCTGCCCACAGTAGTAGATATAATGGTCATCTGAGTTAAATTCAGGGGCTTCCCTGGTGGCTCAGAGGATAAAGCATCTGCCTGAAATGCAGGAGACCCAGGTTTGATCCCTGGATTGGGAAGATCCCCTGGAGAAGGAAATGATAAACCACTCCAGTATTCTTGGCTAGAGAGTCCCATGGACAGAGGAACCTGGCAGGCTACAGTCCATTGGGTCACAAAGAGTCAGACACACTGAGTTAAATTCACCCATTCTAGTCCATTTGAGTTCTCTGATTCCTAGAATGTTGATGTTCATTCTTACCATCTCCTGTTTGACTACTTCCAATTTGCCTTGATTCATGGACCTAACATTCCAGGTTCCTATGCAATATTGATCTTTACAGCATCAGATCTTGTTTCTATCACCAGTCACATCCATAACTGGGTGTTGTTTTTGTTTTGGCTCCACCCCTTCATTATTTCTGAAGTTATTTCTCCACTGATCTCCAGTAGCATATTGGGCACCTACTANTAGAATGTTGATGTTCATTCTTACCATCTCCTGTTTGACTACTTCCAATTTGCCTTGATTCATGGACCTAACATTCCAGGTTCCTATGCAATATTGATCTTTACAGCATCAGATCTTGTTTCTATCACCAGTCACATCCATAACTGGGTGTTGTTTTTGTTTTGGCTCCACCCCTTCATTATTTCTGAAGTTATTTCTCCACTGATCTCCAGTAGCATATTGGGCACCTACTAATCTGGGGAGTTCCTTTTTCAGTATCCTATCATTTTGCCTTTTCACACTGTTCTCAAGGAAAAAATACTGAATTGGATTGCCATTCCCTTTTCCAGTGCACCACATTCTGTCAGACCTCTCCACCATGACCTGTTTGTCTTGAGTGGCCCCACACGGCATGGCTTGATTTCACATGGCTGAGTTAGACAAGGCTGTGGTC
>SJYA01005146.1:6444-27899 GCA_006410615.1 Neotragus moschatus
GTGGAAAATTCTGAAAGAGATGGGAATACCAGACCACTTTACCTGCCTCTTGAGAAACCTATATGCAGGTTAGGAAGAAACAGTTAGAACTAGACATGGAACAACAGACTGGTTCCAAATAGGAAAAGGAGTACATCAAGACTGTATATTGTCACCCTGCTTATTTAACTTACATGCAGAGTACATCATGAGAAACGCTGGGCTGGAAGAAGTACAAGCTGGAATCAAGATTGCCAGGAGAAATATCAATAACCTCAGATATGCAGATGACACCACCCTTATGGCAGAAAGTGAAGAGGAACTAAAAAGCCTCTTGATGAAAGTGAAAGTGGAGAGTGAAAAAGTTGGCTTAAAGCTCAACATTCAGAAAACGAAGATCATGGTATCTGGTCCCATCACTTCATGGGAAATAGATGGGGAAACAGTGGAAACAGTGGGTGACTTTATTCTTTGGGCTCCAAAATCACTGCAGATGGTGACTGCAGCCATGAAATCAAAAGACGCTTACTCCTTGGAAGAAAAGTTATGACCAACCTAGACAGCATATTAAAAAGCAGAGACATTACTTTGCCAACAAACGTCCGTCTAATCAAGGCTATGGTTTTTCCAGTGGTCTTGTGTGGATGTGAGAGTTGGGGAAAGGCAGGCCAGCAGCAGGTGGGGAGGTGGAGGACTTCTGTCTCGGGGAAGGAAATGGACTGAGATGAAAGGGCGGAAAGCAGTGCACTCGGGGCTTGTGCCTGCAGGATCCTGACCTTCTCGAAATTGCCCCGGGCTCCTCTAATTAGAGAAGGGATGCAGGGTGGGTGTTAGTTCCCAAACGTTTTAATCGCGCCTCTTTTCAATGGCCAGGGATAAATGTTGCCAGCTTTCTGTGAAGAAAGCTGAAAGCTGAAGAATTAATGCTTTTGAATTGTAGTGTTGGAGAAGACTCTTGAGAGTCCCTTGGACTGCAAGGAGATCCAACCAGTCCATCCTAAAGGAGACCAGTCCTGGGTGTTCAATGGAAGGATGATTCTGAGGCTGAAACTCCAATACTTTAGCCACCTCATGCGAAGAGTTGACTCATTGGAAAAGACCCTGATGCTGGGAGGGATTGGGGGCAGGAGGAGAAGGGGACGACAGAGGATGAGATGGCTGGATGGCATCACTGACTCGATGGACTTGAGTCTGAGTGAACTCTAGGAGTTGGTGATGGACAGGGAGGCCTGGCGTGCTGTGATTCATGGGGTCGCCAAGAGTCGGACACGACTGAGCGACTGAACTGAACTGAACTGAACCTACAGTGGCGGTAACAAAGACAATGGCAATCTCCTCCCACACACACACTGCTGCACTCAGTGCTCCCGGCCCTGCAGCAGGCCACCGCCAACCCACACCTCTGCTGGAGACTCCTGGACACTCACGGGCAAGTCTGGGCCAGTCTCCTGTGGGGTCGCTGCTCCCTTCTCCTGGGTCCTCTGCACGAGGTTCTGTCGTGCCCTCCAAGAGTCTGTTTTCCCAGTCCTGTGTAAGTCCTGGCAGCTCTGTGGTGGGGTTAATGGTGACCTCCTGCAAGAGGGCTTATGCCACACCCAGGTCTGCTGCACCCAGAGTCCCTGCCCCTGCAGCAGGCCACTGCTGACCCGGACCTCCTCAGGGGACACTCGCACACAGTTCTGTCTCAGTCTCTGGGGGGCTCTGGGTCCTGGTGTGCACAAGGTTTGAGCCCTCCAAGCTTCCCTGCTGGGGATGGGGTTTGACTCTAAATGTGATTTCATCCCTTCTACCGTCTTGCTGGGGCTTCTCCTTTGTATAGTTACCTCCTGGATTACTGGAAAAGGATGTTTGCTATGACCAGCATGTTCTCTTGACAAAATTGTTAGCCTTTCCCCTGCTTCATTTTGTACTCCAAGGCCAAACTTGCCTGTTACTCCAGGTACCTCTTGACTTCCTACTTTGCATTCCAATCCCTTACGAGGAAAAGGATGTCTTTTTTCAGTGTTAGTCCTAGATGGTCTTGTAGGTCATCACAGAATTGGTCAGCTTCATCTTCTTTGACATCAGTGGTTGTGGCATAGACTTGGATCACTGTGATGTTGAACGGTTGGCCTTGGAAATGAACAGGGATCACTGTCATTTTTGAGACCACACCCAGGCACTGCATTTTCTCTTCTTTTGTCGACTATGAGGGCTCCTCCCATTTCTTCTAAGGGACTCTTTCCCACAGTAATAGATAAGATAGTCATCTGAGTTAAAATTTCCCATTCCCATCCATTTTAGTTCACTGATTCCTAAGATGTTAACGCTCAATCTTGCCATTTCCTGCTGACCACATCCAATTTACCTTGATTCATGGACCCAACACTCAAGTTGCAATGCAATACTGTTCTCGCAGCAATGGACTTTACTTTCAGGACCAGACACTTCCACACCTGGGTGCTGCTTCCCGTTTTGCACGGCTGCTTCATTCTTTGTGGGGCTGTTAGGAACTGCCCCCCACCTTTTCCCGTAGCGTGCTGGATGCCTTCCAACCTGCTGGGCTCATCTTCTGGGGTCATGTCTTTTTGCCTTTTCATACTGTTTGTTCATGGCGTTATCGCAGCAAGGACACTGGGGTGGGTTGCCACTTCCTCCTCCAATAGCCCACGTTTCTTACAACTCTTCACTGTGACCCGTTCACTTTGGGTGACTCTGCATGGCATGGCCCATAGCTTCACTAAGTTATGCAAATCCCTTTCCACGACAAGGCTGTGATCTGTGAAGGGAATTCTAAATTGTAGCTATTGTCATAGGCCCATGAAGAGAATGTGTATGTGAGTCTAAGTGTGTTGAGGAAGTACCGAAGTGCTCACGGAGCAGGAACCTACACCACGCATGCTTTACAAATGTCAGCTTCCATNATGCAAATCCCTTTCCACAACAAGGCTGTGATCTGTGAAGGGAATTCTAAATTGTAGCTATTGTCATAGGCCCATGAAGAGAATGTGTATGTGAGTCTAAGTGTGTTGAGGAAGTACCGAAGTGCTCACGGAGCAGGAACCTACACCACGCATGCTTTACAAATGTCAGCTTCCATCTGTAAAAGAGTGGCTTCCCTTCACACACCTCAGGGTCACACACACACAGTCGAGAGAAGAGGAGCACAGCACACCGGGGGTCACCTGGGCTGAAGAGCTGTGGGGGGAGCTCGCCGCAGCGCTGGTCTTGCAGCCTCAGCTCCACGCAGCCCGCCCTGGAGCTGCTGCTGCGCCGCGCAGGGCCCTTCCACAGCGAGTCCCCGCACTGGTGCTGGGCTGACTGAGGGCTCAGTTGGTGCCGCGACTCTGCTGTGTTAAACACATTCAAAAAGTTTATTCCATTAAATCTTACACTTCAGGCTTCTGACAGTGTCGCATACCTGTCAAGCACACTCCTATGTGGGGTAAATAGGAAAGAAGCTGGTGAGACAGCGCTGGCCACCCTGTGAGGAACGCGGCGCCACTGCCCACAGCAGCCCAGGCGAGTGGGCCCCGCCCACATCCAGCGGGAAGCACTATCCAGCTGCTGAGTCGGGACAGACACAGTGGTCAGCAGATCCAGAGACTCCGGCCACTGAATGGACAACCTTGCAAGGTTGTCTTTGCACTAAATGGCACTGGTACAGTGGGACACACGTTGGGACAGACGGACAACCTGAGCCACTACCTCACGCCGCAGCCAGAAATTCACTCGAGAGAGCAGCTCTCAGACCCAAGTGCGGGTCCCCAGGACATGGACAGGTCTGTGGGAGGAGCCCTCCGCAAGCACGGCCAGCACACTGAAAAGCACAGCCACGAAGGAGAACAGGGAAGCGACCTCGCTCAGGTAGAACCACTCCTGGAAGCGCTGCTGCGAAAATGAAGGGCAAGCCACAGGGAGGGCAGAAATCGGAGACAGGCTGTGTTCCACCAGCATAATGGAGTCCGGGGCGTCAACACCAAGAAAGGAACAGCGGAGGGGACAGCGGGAGCAGACACGGCTCAGAAGAGGACACGAGCACACGAGCAGGCTGCCAGACTCGTCTCCAGGATGCGAGCTGGAGCCCTCAGCAGACATGCTGCACGTGCAGGACAGGCACACCCGGGAGGCCCGACAGGCCCAGGGGTGGCGGGGAGGCTGACACCGCTGCACGCTCAGGACGGGTGCCACCCTGGAGGGCCCGACAGGGGCAGGGGGTGGCGGGGAGGCTGACACCGCCACACACGCAGGACAGGCGCACCCAGAGGGCCCAACAGGCCCAGGAGGTGGCGGGGGGCTGAGGCAGGGTGCGACTGCGGCAGGAAGACCCAGACGCTGGGACTCCCCGAGAAGCTCCCGGGACCCACAGGAGAAGCAGCAGCAGCGCCGCTGGAGCTCGCACACAGCCCTGGCGGGAAAGCCGGCGCGGGCGTCAAGGAGCGCAGCTGGAGCTCACACTCGAGTCCTGGCGGGAAAGCCGGCGCAGGCGTCAGGGAGCGCACACGCCTGCACTCATCAGGTGTCTCCCCCTCACTCACACGAGCTGGAGCCAGAGAGGGACCCCCCGAGGCCGGCGGGGACTCAGCCCCTCCAGCACAGGACGCCTTACATCTTCGCTACCCCCGCAACTGACCTGAGAGGGACTTGAGGTGAAAGACCTGCAATATGACTACCTCCACCTAAATATACTGAGTTCTCCTGGAATTCCACGATCAAACTACTGATATTACACGCACAAGACTTCCTGAAGATTCTACATTTAAAGGTAAGTTCTCTTAAAAAGGCAGCGTGGATCTCGAGGCAGCAGACGTCAGCCTCCCAGCCGGGCTGTGCGCCCACCCCCTTGGCGAGGAGCAGCCTACCTTGGGAGCTCTGGAGGCTGGCCTCTGACTCCTTCTGGCTGGAACTCATGCCCCCAGGAGGGTTGCTCAGATCCCACTCGCACTCGGCAATGAGGCTCAGGACTGCCTCGTCATCCGCGTCCATGACCAAGCACTTCTTGGCGGAGGGGTCAGTGCACTTGCCTCTGGAGTGGTGAGGTCTACAAAGACAAGCAGCCCTGGCTCTGGTGCTCCCACTTGCACCCAGCACTGCAGACCTGGGGACACAGCCGCCCGCAAGTGCAGACCCTGGGACACGGCCGCCCGCACTGCGGACCCTGCCTTGAGGTCTCTGAGGAGGAGCGGCGGGGGCCTCTGTCACAGGGAAGGCAGAGTGAACTCGGCCAGGATGCCTGGGCGCCACTCTCGGCTTCATTAAAGGTGGCCGTTCCAGGAAGCCCCCGAGGTGAGGGTCTCCAAGCACTGTGCTACACGCAACCAGCAAAGTTCAAGGAGGGACGTGCCTGGCAGTCCAGTGCTTAAGACCTCATGCTTCCAATTCAGGGGGCACGAATTCTATCCCTGGTCAGGGAAGCTAAGATCCATATGAACCGACCAAAAAGCAAAACAAAAAGAAAGTTCAAGAACATGGTGTTCCAAATTTCTACTTTCACATTAAGTGAATATATCTCTCTAGCAACTGAAATGTGAAGTTGTAGAACAGGATGTCCCTCCATACAAAGGCCAACATTCATAGGGGACCTAATTTCTAACAAAGGCAGCTTAAGAATCACTCTTCAAAACAGAACTCAGTCACACACTACGAATATTGGCTTTATGTCCCTGATCACACTTTGAGAAGTCAACGACATTCTATTTTCTAGAGCTGAGCGTCTTCCAGGTCCTGCAGAAAGAAGGGGACTGGGCTCTCCTTTGAGGTCTGCCCACCGACGCCTGATGGCGGGCACATACGGCCTGTTCGGGTCTCTACTGTCACGTCTGGGCAATCAGGTCATCGCATCAGATCAGCTAAACTCTGTGATAGCTTAGTCCTGAGACAATCCAGGACAGGTCAGCTGAAAACACGCTCCCCTGGTGGCTCAGTGGTGAGGAGTCCACTTGCTGCTGCAGGAGATTCAGGAGACATGGGTTTGACGCCTGGTGTGGAAAGGGCCCCTGGGGGAGGAGATGGCAGCCCACTCCAGGACTCTTGCCTGGAAATCCTGTGGGCAGAGGAGCCTGGCGGGCTACAGTCCACGGGGTCTCAAAGCGCTGGACATGACCGAGCACACACACAGACCACAAAACACTGCTGAAACAAAGTAAAGATGACATGAGCAAGTGCAAACACACCGTGCGTGCACGGACTGGAAGACTCAACACTGTTCAAGTGTTCATTGCTCAAAGAAATCTACAGAATCAGTGCCATCCTACCAAAATCCCAATGGTATTTTCCCCAGAAATAGAAAGACCACCGTAAAATGCATCTGGAGTCTCATGGGGCTTCAAGTAGCCGTGACAACACTGAGAGGAGCAAGCACCAGAGCCAGGTTCAGAGATGCTGGGTGGAGTCAGGCTCTGACTTTAGACAACTATGGGTAATAATGCTGTGAGACCTAGTGGAAAAAAGAGACCACGTGAAAGGCTGGATGGGAAACGCAAGCAGAGACGGGAAATTCTAAGGAAGATCCTAACAGAAATGTTAGCTGAAGACACTGTAACAGATGAAAAGTGCCTCTAACGAGCTCAGCAGTAAACTGGATGTGGCTGAGGAAAGAATCTCTGAACTTGACAACACAACAATAGAAACTCTAAAATTGAAACGCGAAGATTAAAAAGGGCTGGAAAAAAAAGGAAAACCAGAATAGAAGACCTAGACTCGTGGGCCAGCACCAAAAGGAACAACATTCACACATGAGGCGACCAGCAGGAGAGAGGGGAACTGAAGGCACGTTTGAAGATGACTCAGAACCTCAAATGAACGCCAGACGCCAAACCACAGAGACAGGGAGCTCTGAGAACAGTGGCAGAGTAGATGCTGGGGAAATTACAGCGAGGAATACGCTCAGCTGGAGAAAAGCTAAGACAAAGAAAGAAATCTTGGAACAAGTCAGAAGGGGAAATTCTTTATGTACATTATTGTCATTAGCTGCTAAGTCCTGTGACCCCATGGCCTCAGCACGCCAGGCTCCCCTGTCCTTCATCATCTCCTGGTGTTTGCTTAAAATCACCTTCATTGAGTCCATGATGCCATCCAATCATCTCACCCGCTGCCGCCCCCTTCTCCTCCTGTCTTCAATCTTTCCCAGAAGGATCTTTTCCAATGAGTCGGTTCTTCACGTCAGGTGGCCAAAGTATTTATCAGAGCTTCAGCTTCAGCATCAGTCCTTCCAATCAATATTCAGGGTTGATTTCCTTTAGGATTGACTGATTTGATTTCCCTGCAGTCCAAGGGATTCACAAGAGTCTTCTCCTGCACCACAATTCAAAAGCATGAGTTCTTTGGCATTTAGCCTTCTTTATGGTCCAACTCTTATATCCACACATGACTACTGGAAAAACCATAGCTTTGACTATGTGGACCTCTGCTAGCAAAGTGATGTCTTGCCATAGCTTTTCTTCCAAGGAGTGAGCGTCTTTTAATTCCACGTCTGCAGTCAAGTCCACAGTGATTTTGGAGCCCAAGGCAAGAAAAGCCTGTCACTGCTTCCACTTTTCCCCCTTCTATCTGCCATGAAGTGACCGGACCAGATGCCATGATCTTAGCTTTCTTACTGTTCACACTGCCCTTAGTCTATTACGTGAGCAACAGTATTATGTTAAAAAACAATGTGTACACTTCAATTTTAAAATGTGCTAAAAAGTGCTAACCATCATCTGAGGCTGTTGCAAGTCATAGCAGCAACGGGATCACGGATCACCGTAATGTAAAAAGCTGAAAAAGTTTGAAATGCTGCAAGAATCACCAGAGACACAGGGACCTGAAGTGAATGAAGAGCAAACGTCACTGGGAAGACGGCAGGACAGACGCGCCTGACTCGAGGTTAGCACAGACCTTCAAGCTATGAAAACACAGAGTCTGCAAAGCACGGAAAATGCGGTCTGCCTGTCCTATGTGCTCAGGGTGACCACCAAAGTGAAAACATGCCCATAACTGATGTGCTAAGGGGGAAATGGAATCACTGGGTGATCACGTAAAACCACAAAAGGAAGGGAAAGATCAGAAGACAAAGTAAGAACAAGGGCATCAGACAGAAACCGCAAACACAGCAGCTGCTCACCCAGCTGTATCAAGAATCACTTCAGGCGTCAGGGTCTACACGCACCTCGTGGAGGGCAGAGACAGTCAGTGTGGATCAAAACACAAGGCCGATTACATGTTCCCTACAGAAGCCCCTTCAGGCATAAAGATGCTCAGGTTTAAAAGTGAACGGACAGAGAGAGAAGCAGACGACGCCAGCACTGATCAGAACAGAGTGGAAGTAGCTGCATCACTTTCAGACAGAGCTGACTTTGGGCAGTGAGAGCAACCTGGGATAAAGAGGGGTAAGGACTCAGGGCAGCTCTGCAGGAAGATGCAGCAGCCCTGGACGGGCTTGTGCCAATAAGACAGCATCAGGTTACCCAACACAGATGCTGAGGAGCTCGGGAGGACGGATCCACTTCCCCCGCCTTGGAAAGGGGCAGATCCCGCAGGCAGACGGTCACCAAGGACACAGCTGGGCTCGACACCACCACCTGGAGGAGCCGGCGTCCACTCTGTCCAGACAGCAGGGCGCTCGCCCCACGGTCACGGGGAACACTCACCAACACAGATTCATTCTGGGCCACAAAACACGCCTCTACATGTTAAAAAGAAAACAAATCACACGAGTTTTGTTCTCAGGGCACAATGGAATTAAACTTGTAATAAAATAGGTAACAGAAAGATAACTGGAAAATCTCAAAAAAAGGAAGATTAAACAACATATTTCCAAATAACATGAGTCAAAGAAACCTCAAAAGTATTCTGAACTAAAGTACTTCAAAATAAAAATATTTTCAACTAAATTAAGAATAATATACACCTCACCGAAATGTGTGGGATGCAGTGAAAGCAACGTGTAGAAGGAAATACATAATATTGAAAGCATAGTAGACGCGGTACAATCGAAAACCAATAACCTAAGCTTCCACCTTTGGAAACTAAGAAAATAGATTAAATCCAAAGCAGGAAGAACAAAAGTAACAGTAAAATTTAGAGCAAAATTCAGTAAAGTTGAAAACAGGAAAAAAGAAAATCAACAAATCCAAAAGCTAGTTCTAAATTTAAAAAGATAAATAAAATGGAAAAACCTCTATCTATAACAGGTTAGCTAGGAAAAAAAAAGACACATCACTAACACAGGAATTAAAAGCAGCAGCACCACTAGAGATCCCACGGAGAGCAAGAGGATAACAGAGAACCAGGACACTCTGCCCACAGATGGGATGACCTGGATGAGATGGAACAGAGAACAAACACCAGGACACTCTGCCCACGGATGGGATGACCTGGATGAGATGGAACAGAGAACACCAGGACACTCTGCCCACGGACGGGATGACCTGGATAAGATGGAACAGAGAACAAACACCAGGACACTCTGCCCACAGACTGGATGACCTGGATGAGATGGAACAGAGAACACCAGGACACTCTGCCCACAGACGGGATGACCTGGATGAAATGGAACCATTCCTGGAAATGCACAATCTTCCAAAACCCACCCCAGGAAAAGGGGACACTAAGAACAGACTTGTGCAGATTACAGACCTTGAATCAGTAATTGATAGCCTCCTAAAATACCAGGTCCAGACAGGTTCACTGGTAAATCCTACCAACATTTAAGGAAGAAATTATATCAATTTTCTATAAGACAGAAGAGGAAACAGAGGGAATGCATCCTAACTTATTCTACGATGCTAGCATCAACCTTAATGCCAGAACCAGCAAAGACAATGCAAGGGAACTACAGGCCCTTCACCGCCCATGACCACGGGTGCAAAGGATCCCCAACAGACCAGCAGCTTGCGGCCAGCAAGGCATGACAAGGGGCCCATACCACAGCTAAGCGGGTTCATCCCAGGCATGTGCGGCTGGCCCAGCATCTGGAGAAAAGTCAGCGTGATCCATCCCATCAACAGGCGCAAGAAGAAGAGCCACGTGACAGCATCAGCAAGTACAGAAAGGTGCTCGACACTGTCTAACACCCACCATGACAAGATGGTCAGCAACCTGGGCGTCGACGGGAACCTGCCTCACTTGATAGGAAGCCCGCAGGTGGCAGCAGCCCTGGTGGGAGAGCACCGCTGCCATCCCGCCAAGACCAGGAGCACGGCAGGCGCGGCCCGCTGCCCACGGCCCTCACACCACACCGGACGCCCCAGCCAAGGCAGTAAGACGAGCAAAGGAAATTAACAGCACACATCTCCTGAAGGGAACACCCCCCACCTCAGAGCATGACCTCAGTTGGAAATAAGAGTCTTTACAGAGGTGATCAAGTTAAAATGAGGAAATTATGGGGAGCCCTAACCAATATGACTGATGTCCTTAAGAACGGGGAAATCTGGACACAGGACAGACGGGCACAAGGGGGAGCTCTGTGAAAAGATGCAGGGAGAATCAGCCAGGGAGAGGAGGACTGGAGAGAACGCTGGAGATGGCCAGCAAACCGCCGAAGCTGGAGTCATGGAATGGATTCCCTCTCAGAGCCCCCAGGGGGAAGCAGGGCTGGCAACACCTTGGTTTCAGACTTCCAGCCTGAGAACTGTAAGGCAGTAAATCTCTGTCGCTTTAGGCCGCCCTGCTTGTGGCACTGTCACCAGCAGCTGCATACAAGCCAAATGCTTTCACATACTGTCAGCAACGGAGAGCTGGACTTTTAAATTAAAAGCCCAAATTAGCCTCAAAGGACCAACTAACGAAATACGTACAGCAGCAAATCAGGAAAGCTATAAGCCTCTGATAAATGAAGTCAAAGCACGAAATAAATGGATAGTCCATGTCCGTGGATATGAAGACTCAATAGTGTTAAGATGTCAGTTCCTTCTCACCTGTAACTCAACACAATCTCAATCAAAATTCCAGCAAGGTATTTTGTGGATACTGACAGGTTAATTCTAAAAGTCATATGGAAAGTAACTGGCAACTCAACGTTAAAGGAGGACAAAGTCACAAGACTGGCCCTGCATGACTTGGAAACGCACGCGGAGGAGGATGGGGCTAGAGGGCTCTGCGGGGTCTCTTCTGTGGGAGGGCGCCCCCCCAGGCCCTCACTGCTTCCAGCAGGCCCTGTCCCCTAAAGCCACTGAGCTGGGGTTGGGACTCCAGCATGTAAATCCAGGGCACACAGTACTCAGACCATCCTGCAGGGTCAGCTAGCCGGGCTTGAAATGGGGACGTGAGGGGAGGGGACCCCAAGCGAGGTGGCTGAGGGAAGAAGAGATTCCAGAATCTGGAGCTGATCTTAAGATGCTAGAACACAAGCTGGCAAAGTGTGGCCCACAAGTCAAATCCAACCCACTGCCTGTGTTAATAAAGTTTTATTGGAACACAGTCATTAGTTTACGCATTGTCGACAGTTGCTTTCATCTACAAAGTCAGGGTTCAGAAGTGAAAACAAAGGTCCACAGTCCACGGTGCTGAAAACATTCTCTCCAGCCCTTTACAAAAAAGCCAGCCGACCTCTGCGTTAGAGAAACTTACAGACGAACTAAGGTGTGCAACGCAAGAGAAAGAAAACTACTAAAAGCTTCAGACAAAACAAAGTGCTACCTAAGAAGGATACATAATCCCCACACTTTACGAGCTAGGTAAGCACCGCTGACCAACTTACACCTTTAGAATCAACCAAACACATGAAGACTGCTTTCAGAACACACGTGCTACCGCCCCGACAATCTCAACTCAGACATAAAAATGCAGCAGCACGCGCTGGAAGGCACTCCCACAGCCTGGCACAGCAAGTGGGAGCCCTGCCCGAAGAGCAGAGAAAGGAAGGGGGACGCCAGAGGGCGTGGAGCCCAGGAGCTGGCACCGCCGGGGTGCGGAGAGGTGGCTCCAGAGCTGCCAGGCCTGTCTGAGTGCTGCCATCCACAAACAGCAGTGTCCGCACTGGCCGAGGCCAGAAAGGAGCAAACAGAACCTGGAAGCAGCACCTAGAGAAGGGCAAGCGGCTGCCTGAGGAGCGGGCGGGAGCTGGGAGGCGGACTGCGGCTTCTGCCACGGGCCTTTTGTGCCACCTGCCTGACGTCAATTACCTCAACAACGTTTCCAGTATTGGGTTGGCCAGAAAGTTCTTACCATCTTACAGAAAAACTCAAACAAACATCTTGGCCAACCTCATACCGAAAAGCAACCTACAGGAAACGTGATCGACAGGAAGTCTGTCCCCAGTGTCCTCTGTCGCCAGCTGGTGGGGGCGTCGCACCCCCCCACCACGCCCCGCAGGTCTGCCCTCTCAGGAACAATCCGCATGCAGACCCTGTATCTTCAGTTAACACAGAGGTTGGCATTTTCTACCAACAGTGAACACGCCTCAAAATGCTCGAACACCACTTCTGTTCACGGGCTTCCCTGATAGCTCAGCTGGTAAGGAACCCCCGGCAGTGCAGGAGACCTGGGTCAGGAAGGTCCCCTGGAGAAGGGCAAGGCTGCCCGCCCCGTCTCTTGCCTAGAGAGCTGCACTATGTGGGTCATGGGGTCTCAGAGAGCTGGGCATGACTGAGCGATTTCACTCTCACTTTTCCTGTTCATACCTTTCTTCTCTGAAAACAGACGGGAAGCTCCGCTTTGAGTCCAGTGAGTCCTCCGAACCAAAATGCAGCCGGGACGCTCTCCGCTCACTCTCCCTCACAGGGCGGTCATCTGCCGAGAAGACAGCGGTGGAAGTAGCACGAGGCAGGGGCCAGGCCCCTCCACGGCGCGCCCGCCAGCCTCCCATGGCAGCAAAGGCGTCCACTGCCCACTCGGCCTCCCTCTTCTGGGGCCCTTCCCTCCCCTAAGGGCCAACCCACCACAGGAGCCCGCGGAGATGCTGAGCATGACCCCGGAGGTGGCAGCTCAACCCGGCTTGAGCCTCAGACAGGAAAGGAGACACACACCAAGTTCACAGGCAGGCATGCCCTTCTCGCCTCCTCGACACATCCCGGGTGCTGGGCAAGGCCCCCAAACCACCCCTAACAAGTGGGCACCCCTAGCAAGTGTCCACGGGCGAGGAGCCAACACACTGGAGAGAAGAGGCCCAGGCCACGTGCTGGCACCCAGGGCTTACTTCCTCGGATCCTGGGGACTGGAACAGGAAACAGAGCCAAGCTTAACCGTTTCCGCATGTGCCCTGGACCCAAGCAGACCTCCCACGTCCACAGCCACACCTCCTCGCGAGTACCTGAGGGAGGCTGCCCTCCCAAACGCTGGAGGCTGGCCCTCAGGAACTTGTCGAGACCGCCCCAAAACTGCTCAGGAAGCCAAGCCCACAGCGCCCAGAGACGCACGTCCCAGTGAGAAACAAGGGCCAAGGCGTGGACTCTGCACGGCAGCCCCGGCCCCACGCAGGGTGCCCCCGGGAGCCCCCTCCACCCCCTCGGAGACTCCGTCCGCCACACGCAGTCTGAGGCCTCCTGGGCTCTGCTCTCTCACGGCCTGGATGTGGCCTTCGTGCCAACAACTCACGACTCTGCTTGCTCAGCCTGAGCTTCACTGAGTCAGCGCCGTGCTCCTCACTCTGAACTCAAGCTCCATGTGGCTAAGACCAGCACAAACCCTCTTACCCCGACCACCCCCTCTGCACGGCAGCGGCCCCCAGGCCCATGAGGGCCTCCTCTGCTCCTGGCCAGGGCACCGGGGTCACTCCCTCGGAGCTCCCACGGCGCCCGGCAGCAGAGCAGGCCTTCCAAGAGCTCCAGGGCTCCCACAGCACGAACTCCCCTTCTCCCTTCTCCTGTCTGAGTACCTTTCAGACTGGAACAACTCTGTAAGACCAAATCTAAAACTTTTATCACAAGTAGAAACTAATCATTTAAGACTGAAGGCTGCACAGCTTTCAAGAAAGACTGTAATGCTCCAGTAGTTTACAGGACACTCACACAGTCAGCTAAGGGCACAAGCATTCAATCCTCCCAGATACCTAAACACCAACGTAACGCTTAAACCCTAAGCAGGACTGAACAAACAGTGCGCCTCTGGGGGGTCAGCGCCCCAGGCCCAGGCCAGGGGGGCTTAACTACGCAGCCAGGCTTCCTGGAGCCAGCGCCAACCAGCCCAGGGTCAAGGAGGTGAGCCAAGGCAGGCACAGCTGGGGTGCCTGTGAGAGACGCTCTGTGTAGCTGAGGGGGCAGAACTCGGAGTGCCTGCAGGTCCTGGGGACACTGAACAGGCAGGAGCCATGGTCTGCCCACTGCCCAGCGTCTACCGGACAAGTGCTGCCATGTAGGTCTCATTTCATTATCTCAGCACCTGGGAGGTGGAGACACCCTGGAATCCCTCCAGCCTCCCCAAGCGGTCAAAGGCCCTCTGAGGAGAGAACACACGCTGATCACTAGGGGCACAGAAGGACCACCACCTTCCCCTCAGACAGTCCTAGCTGCCCTCAAGCGGCACTTCCATAGGAGGACCAGGTCCGAGACCCGAGGCCTTCCTTCGCCAGGGCCTCCTGGCTGGCACACCCTCGGCTCCCGCTGCAGCGCCCTCCCCTGAATGTGGGGATGTGGGGCGGCGCGGGGGGCGGCCAGCGGTGCCTGGGCCACAGTGCTCACAGCACAGCAGCTCCCAAGAGCGGGGATGGTGAGTGAGGGCTCTGGCCTCCCTGAGCACGATGCTCCTGACCGGGCATGGCTGGCTGGCACCCTGGTAGCTTGGCCTGCAAGCCCGAGAGACTCAGTTCTTGCTGGGCCACAGTGGCAGCTGCACCTGCCAAGAGGCCCTCCCACGAGGCCCTTCCGCTCCCACGCTGTCGCCTGGGGCCCGCGCAGCGCAGTGGCCTCTCGTTCCTGTGCTGCAGGCGCACGCAGAGCCAGCCAGAGTCCAGTCGCGCAGCTGAGCCTGCGACAGCGCCCAGGAGGCCGTGCAAGGAGAGACAGCAGAACTTGCGGGCAGCTGGAGAGCCGGGCCGGCCCGCACTCGCGCCCCGGCCAGCCCGGCAAGCACTCGTGGCCTTAGAGTGGCTCCCTGCCACCTTCCCAGGTGGCTTTCCTGTGAGAGGAGGAAGCCGGCTCCCCTCTGCAGAAGGGCCAGCAGCGCGACTGCCCCGAGAACACGAGCGGGGCGCCGAGCGGGGCCCCGAGAACACGAGCGGGGCGCCGAGCGGGGCTGGGAGCGTGGCCGGCCTACCCAGCTGCTGGAGCCCCGGGAGCATGTGCACCATGAACAGGCGGTAGTCAGACTCGCTCTTCACCACGGGGTTCAGCCGCAGGTCCACGTCCACGAGCCCCGCCAGGGAGTGGAGCCGGAAGACCTCCGCCAGCGAGGAGACGCGGTTGTAGTAGAGGTTGAGGCTCTCCAGCGCCGTCAGGCACTCGATGCCCTGCCGGGACGGATGCACGGTGAGACGGCGCCGACACACACACTCCACGCACACCCGCCTCCCCATCACCAGACTGCAGAGGGAAGGTGAGCTCCGCCGCGAGCTCTGCTGCCGGGCCGTGAGGCGGCCGAGCGGGTCAGTCCCTGCGGGGGCCTCGCGCTCCAGCTGAGCGACGCAGCAAACGCCACGCTTTCACACCCAGCCGCGTCAGCGGAACCACCGCAGCCCCCGCTTCACAGATGAGGACTGAGTGCCGCCTGGACAAGATCTTCCACCAGACGCTGATGCGAGGGGCAGGGCTGATGCGAGGGGCAGGGCTCCCAACCAGGGCAGGGGCGCTAACACACTCGCACTCCAGGCAAGGACGTCCTGCCTCCCCTTCTCCCCACCGCAGGCCCTGGCAGTTCACACGGCGTTCCTGCTCGCCAGCGCCTGGTGACTTCTTGCGTCCTCTCCATCACCAGCACCTGCCGTGTCAGGCACGCAAGCCATTCAAGGGCCCAAGGCCGCTAACAGTCAGACACACACGGATGCGAGGTGCAGCGTGGACGCAGAGGACGGCTGATGCAGGATGAAGACGGGCACACACATGCTCATCTTTCGGGCCCTTTTTCCTTTACAGACACAACCATCTTCATCAGAGTGCGGTGATTTCACGCCATAGTTGGAATACAATGTCATGCATAAGAAATCCAGCTCACAGCAAACACAGGAAAAGGAGCACCGCCTGTTAGTCACTTTACGTGCACAGTTCACAAGTTTCAGAAGCAGCCATAAAACAGGTTTGTTTTTTTTTTTTTTACCATAAATGTACTTCCCACTGCTATTACAGCAATAAATTTTCAAGAAACAAACCTAAAACTTACCTCTAGACTAACCAAGGAGTTTCGTGAGAGATCGAGAGATTTTAGGCCTGTTAAATTCATCAAAGAATTTCCCAGGTGAGTAATCTTTTCTTGGTAAGTTCCCGGAATAGATAATGACCGAAGTTCAGCTAAGAATAGAAAATTAAGAGATTTTAACTTTATTATTTTACTGAAAATAAATTATTACAGTAATTCATTTTCCCTCCAAAACCCACTCACCAGGAAGCCCTTCTAAGGGGGAGGCAGCCCACTGCCTCTAAGCCTCCACGCAGGGTTCACGTCTGAAACCCTCTCAGGGGCTGACCTGAGTTCACACCATTACGGGTGAGGGCCAGCGGCACTTGGGGGGCACCACCCACTTCTCTGGGACACACCTAGTAAGCACTCATAAGACAAATGTCACTACAAAAATAGTGACATTTGGAGTTGGTGATGGACAGAGAGGCCTGGTGTGCTGCGATTCATGAGGTCGCAAGGAGTCGGACACGACTGAGCGACTGGACTGAACTGAAACTGAATGAAACAGACACTGTATTTGGATACACCAAATATTTTCCTGGGAACTTTTGTTTTAAAACACGTTTTGATTAAATACAAAACTGGTTTTTGGGCTTCCAGTTTCAGACAAGACAGAGCAGACACATTTCACCCTATTCCCCCCACTAGACCTAAAAACCCTGGACAACAACATGGGAAGCAAGTGCCTGGCGACTGAAGGGTGGGGGCAGAAGGCCAACTGTCTAGGGACCTAAACAAAAGGGTCAAGCACCGAGGGTTGGTTTTGTTGTCCCCTATACATCCCAATCTGAACGCAAGAGAAGCTGGCCACCCAGAAACACCCATGGACATCTACCAAAAGGTATGGGTAAGCCTGCTGTCCACTGTCAAAGATGGACAGTGACGGCCTCGCAGGACAGACTCCTGACAACGCCAGCCCCACCCAACACCAAGGGAAAATCACGGACCTCGTACCCCTGGCCTTGCACAGTGGCCAGCATTGGGACCATGAGTGTGGACCTGACTACTGTCCTGGGCTGTCTGTAATGAGCCGTCCGTAGAGGCTGTGTGTATGGCAGGGGCCGGGCCACGCCTCAGCAGCAAGGCAGCATCCAGGCAGTGGCAGAAGCAAGTAACAAGATCTAAACAGGAAGCAGAACCCCAATCAAAATGATCAATCAAAAATGATGAAGGACTAGGAAAGCCTCAATCTGAATGAGAGAAAACAACAGACAACAATAATGAGATAAGATGAGAGAAACCAGAATTGTCTAACAAGGATTTTAAAGCAACCGATACAAAAATAGTTCAATGAGCAATTATGAACATGCTTTAAAAAATGAGAAAGTAGGGATTCTTGGCAAAAAAACAGAAGATATAAAGAAGAAACAAATAGAAATTTGAGAACTGAAAAATACAATAACTGAAAGAAACAAAAACCATGGGAGCAGCTTAATAACAGAATGGAGATGACAGGAAAAAATTCAAAGAGAGTAAATGCAAAGATAAACAAAACGTCCTAGCCAACCAAGAGAGAAAACAGACTGAAAAAATGAACAGAGCTTCAAGGTCCTATAGAAAAGGAAAACGCAATCTAACATTCATGTCCTTGGGAACCCATGAAGTTCAAATTAGAGTTTTAAGAAGAGAAAAACAGCATGGCTTAAAAAAAAAAAAAAAAGTAACAGCTGAAAACTTTCCAAATTTGGCAAAAAAACGAAAACCTACACATTCAAGTTGAAAAAACACCAAACAGAATAAAGGGAAAAGCTAACATATCAGAATCAAAACCACTAACGGCAATGAAAGAATCTGAAGAGCAACCAGAGAGAAAGGCGTCACCCAGAGGGAGAAACGACTCCCACGGTGGGGAGTCACTCTCCAGAAACGGTGGTGGCCTAAAGGAAACGCTCTCACATTTTTCAGTTGCTGAAAAAAAGAGCTTTCATCATAGAAATCTATATTCTCCAATTACAGTCTTTATGACTGAAGGTGAAATACAGGTATTCTTAAATGAAGAAACATTAAGAGAACTTCTCAGCAGCACGCCTGCCAGAAGATAACTGCTTAAGAAAGACCTTTAAACATTAAGGAAAGATAAAACCTGGGGCATCAGGCAAAAAGAGAGAAAATGAAGCAGGTCACCATGCGGGTTAATGCTTCCTCCTAAGCTATTTAAACCGTCAGATGACGGTAAAAAGAAAAAAACCTGATCATTACTGTGGTTCTCAGGTATGCAGATGAAACAGCTAGACAGATCATGCAGTGGGAGGATGATGAAACCTAAACGGTGGTACGCGTGCAGAGCACATCATGGGGACCGCTGGGCTGGATGAAGCACAAGCTGGGATCAAGACTGCTGGGAGACGTATCAACAGCCTCAGATATGCAGATGATATCTGCATATATCATACAGGGTGGCTGCATTCCCTGGTGGCGCAGAGGGTAAGTCATCTGCCTGCGAGGCAGGAGACCTGTGTTCGATCACTAGGTGGGGAAGATTCCCTGGAGAAGAAAATGGCCACCCACTCCAGTATTCTTGCCTGGAGAATCCCATGGATGGAGGAGCCTGGTGGGCTACAGTCCATGGGGTTGCAAAGAGTAGGACATGACTGAGCGACTTCACTTTCACGGAGATAACACCACCCTAATGGAACAAAGTGAAGAGGAACTAAAGAGCCTCTTGATGAAGGTGAAAGAGGAGAGTGAAAATGCTGGTTTAAAACTCAACATTCAAAAAACGAAGATCATGGCATCTACTCCCATCACTTCACTGTAAGTAGATGGGGAAAAATGCAAACAGTGAAGAGACTTTATTTTCTTGGGCTACAAAATCACCGAGGACGGTGACTGTAGCCATGAAATTAAAAGACACTTGCTCCTTGGAAGAAAAGCTATGACAAACTTAAGACAGTGCATTAAAAAGTAGAGACATCACTTTGCTGACAAAGGTCCATATAGTCAGGCTATGGTTTCTCTAGTAGTCACGTAGAGATGCGACAGCTGAACCATAAAGAAGGCTGAACACCAAAGAACTGATGCTTTTACACTGTGGTGCTGGAGGAGACTCTTGAGAGTCCCTTGGACTGCAAGGAGATCAAACCAATCAATCCTAAAGGAAATCAACGCCAGATATTCACTGGAAAGACCGATGCTAAAGCTCCAATGCTTTGGCCACCTGATGCGAACAGCTGACTCACGGGAAAAGACCCCAGTGCTGGGAAAGACTGAAGGCAGGAGGAGGAGGGCACAGGAGAGGATGAGATGCTCGGATGGCATCATGGACTCAATGGGCATGCTTTTGAGCAAACTCCAGGAGATAGTGAAGGACAGGAAAGCCTGGCGTGCTGCAGTCCACTGGATCTCAAAGTTCAGTTCAGTGGCTCAGTCATCTCCGACTCTCTGCAACCCCATCAATCGCAGCTCGCCAGGCCTCCCTGTCCATCACCAACTCCCAGAGTTCACTCAGATTCACGTCCATCGAGTCAGTGATGCCATCCAGCCATCTCATCCTCGGTCGTCCCCTTCTCCTCCTGCCCCCAATCCCTCCCAGCATCACAGTCTTTTCCAATGAGTCAACTCTTCGCATGAGGTGGCCAAAGTACCGGAGCTTCAGCTTCAGCATCAGTCCTTCCAATAAATATTCAGGATTGATNTCCCACGGTGGGGAGTCACTCTCCAGAAACGGTGGTGGCCTAAAGGAAACGCTCTCACATTTTTCAGTTGCTGAAAAAAAGAGCTTTCATCATAGAAATCTATATTCTCCAATTACAGTCTTTATGACTGAAGGTGAAATACAGGTATTCTTAAATGAAGAAACATTAAGAGAACTTCTCAGCAGCACGCCTGCCAGAAGATAACTGCTTAAGAAAGACCTTTAAACATTAAGGAAAGATAAAACCTGGGGCATCAGGCAAAAAGAGAGAAAATGAAGCAGGTCACCATGCGGGTTAATGCTTCCTCCTAAGCTATTTAAACCGTCAGATGACGGTAAAAAGAAAAAAACCTGATCATTACTGTGGTTCTCAGGTATGCAGATGAAACAGCTAGACAGATCATGCAGTGGGAGGATGATGAAACCTAAACGGTGGTACGCGTGCAGAGCACATCATGGGGACCGCTGGGCTGGATGAAGCACAAGCTGGGATCAAGACTGCTGGGAGACGTATCAACAGCCTCAGATATGCAGATGATATCTGCATATATCATACAGGGTGGCTGCATTCCCTGGTGGCGCAGAGGGTAAGTCATCTGCCTGCGAGGCAGGAGACCTGTGTTCGATCACTAGGTGGGGAAGATTCCCTGGAGAAGAAAATGGCCACCCACTCCAGTATTCTTGCCTGGAGAATCCCATGGATGGAGGAGCCTGGTGGGCTACAGTCCATGGGGTTGCAAAGAGTAGGACATGACTGAGCGACTTCACTTTCACGGAGATAACACCACCCTAATGGAACAAAGTGAAGAGGAACTAAAGAGCCTCTTGATGAAGGTGAAAGAGGAGAGTGAAAATGCTGGTTTAAAACTCAACATTCAAAAAACGAAGATCATGGCATCTACTCCCATCACTTCACTGTAAGTAGATGGGGAAAAATGCAAACAGTGAAGAGACTTTATTTTCTTGGGCTACAAAATCACCGAGGACGGTGACTGTAGCCATGAAATTAAAAGACACTTGCTCCTTGGAAGAAAAGCTATGACAAACTTAAGACAGTGCATTAAAAAGTAGAGACATCACTTTGCTGACAAAGGTCCATATAGTCAGGCTATGGTTTCTCTAGTAGTCACGTAGAGATGCGACAGCTGAACCATAAAGAAGGCTGAACACCAAAGAACTGATGCTTTTACACTGTGGTGCTGGAGGAGACTCTTGAGAGTCCCTTGGACTGCAAGGAGATCAAACCAATCAATCCTAAAGGAAATCAACGCCAGATATTCACTGGAAAGACCGATGCTAAAGCTCCAATGCTTTGGCCACCTGATGCGAACAGCTGACTCACGGGAAAAGACCCCAGTGCTGGGAAAGACTGAAGGCAGGAGGAGGAGGGCACAGGAGAGGATGAGATGCTTGGATGGCATCATGGACTCAATGGGCATGCTTTTGAGCAAACTCCAGGAGATAGTGAAGGACAGGGAAGCCTGGCGTGCTGCAGTCCACTGGATCTCAAAGTTCAGTTCAGTGGCTCAGTCGTCTCCGACTCTCTGCGACCCCATCAATCGCAGCTCGCCAGGCCTCCCTGTCCATCACCAACTCCCAGAGTTCACTCAGATTCACG
>SJYA01005147.1:1236-28497 GCA_006410615.1 Neotragus moschatus
CATATTCAAAAGCAGAGACATTACTTTGCCGACTAAGGTCTGTCTAGTCAAGGCTGTGGTTTTTCCAGTAGTCATGTATGGATGTGAGAGCTGGACTGTGAAGAAGGCTGAGCACCGAAGAATTGATGCTTTTGAACTGTGGTGTTGGAGAAGACTCTTGAGAGTCCCTTGGACTGCAAGGAGATCCAACCAGTCCATTCTGAAGGAGATTGGCCCTGGGATTTCTTTGGAAGGACTGATGCTAAAGCTGAAACTCCAGTACTTTGGCCACCTCATGCAAAGAATTGACTCATTGGAAGAGACTCTGATGCTGGGAGGGATTGGGGGCAGGAGGAGAAGGGGACGACAGAGGATGAGATGGCTGGATGGCATCACTGACTCAATGGACAGGAGTCTGAGTGAACTCTGGGAGTTGGTGATGGACACGGAGGCCTGGCGTGCTGCGATTCATGGGGTCGCAAAGAGTCGGACACGACTGAGCGACTGAACTGAACTGAACCTTTGTGTGGAATGGGAAGGGATAAGAATGAGGATATATTGAAAGCACCCAGTTTAGTTCTTACAGAGCCTGGAGCTGGGCAGGGGAATGAGACAGGCACAGGATAAATGCAATGAAGAAGCTATACAGTGACTGTCTCAGAGAGGACCTTTGCCCTCACACAAGTGGCCCACAGTCCGACGTCTGCCCCCATCTTAATGATTCCAGTCTCAGTTACTTTGGACAGACTAGTTGCGGGTAGGATCCAAAGCAAGCAAGGGCCCATGCATGTACTCGGATATTTATTTGCAGATGTAGCTCAACCAAGGAAACTTAAACCTCAGCTGGCCGCGTGGGGCCCTGTGGTTGCATCTGGCCCAGGACACGGGCTCCCCAGGGCTGTCTGTGCACCAGGCCAAGGTCCTGCTGGACACGGATCACAGATGGGGAAGGGGCTGTGGTTTCAAGCCAACAGCAGCTGGCTTGTTCACTGTGAGGGTCCTGGCTCTTGACAAACAAAGGTGAAATGGGGACTTTACTCCAAGGCAGGAGGGGACCCGCCTGTCCTGTGGTGTGGGGGCTCTTCCTGTGACAGTCTCTACGTGCTGGCTGTGTCTCGGGAGTCACAAAAGGGAACCTGAAAGGGGTCACCGAGGCCCAGGCTGTGCAGGGTGGGGAGTGCCAGCCTGTCCTGCCTCAGGCTGCCCAGGGGACATGCCCGTGGCTGTGAGGATCTCCTGGCAAGCCTGATGGGGTTGGCGGGGCTCGAGTTCCCGCTCAGTGCTGTGGCCTGAGGTCCCAGGTCTGACCCCAGGAGGCGGTGGTGGCAGTGAGTCTGGCCATGCTAATTCGTATAACTCTCCCCCTCACTCCCGCCCCCCAAATGATAGGATGTGAATGACTTTCCCTTTATGTCATTTTTGGGATTTTACAATTTTTATTTACATAGCTAACTGACTCTTGCTATTTGTTTTTCATATTAGAATGGTGTCTGTTTTCCTGCCTGGACTCTGATTTTCACAAAAAGTGTGAGCATTCTTATTTTAATTTGATAACTATTGCCAAGTACCTGCCAAAGTGCCTATTCTTATTTGGTCAGACCAATAGGAGTAAGTGTATATGTTTACAGCCTGGCAAGCTTTGCTTTGTCCATTTGACAAGTGTGAGAAAAAGGATATTTAATTGTCATTTTCCTTTGTCTAATTAAAGATCAAGTTTCCATCTTTTCATATGCTTATTGGTCATTTGCATATCTCTCTGTACACTATTCATTCATATCCCTGAGTCAATTTTTCTAGCAAACTATTTATATTTTTCTTATTATTTTACGGAAGCATGTCAAATTAATCCTTTATTGTGTATAAGCCAGATACCTCCTCCTTGTCTTTGTTGAGGCAATCCTGTTATACAGAAGCTATACATTTTGATGTATTAAATTGTGAGAGAAACCTAACCATAATAAAAGTAGCAAAAAGACAATAAATTGGCTCTTACCGTTGAACAACTCAGAGATAAAGCTTCAGGTGCAGATGGATCTAGGGGCTCAAACGAAGTCTTTACGACATGTTCCAGCTTTGTTGTTCTTCACAATAGTGTCATTCTAGATCTCAGTGGGGGAACAAGGCTCTCAGCCGCAATTTTTACAAGATGGAAGGTAACTAACAAAATCTTGTCTTAAAGGGGCTTAGTTATAAAGTTCATTTTTTTTTTTTTCACACAAGAAGCCTGAATGTAGTTAGCTGTGAGAGTGATTCAGTTACTCAAAATGTCAGGGCTAGGAGTAGCTTTTCTTCCCCTTTATTGTGAAAGAACAGCTGTCATATTTCCAAGTATTGTGGACTGAAACAGCAGCATCCAAGAAAAGGAGGAAAGGAAACCTCTTGTCAAGCACAGTTCTCCTATTCCAGACCAGGCAAATCTTTCCCAGGACTGCTCCCCTTCCCTACAACAGATGCTCCCTGAGATCACCGCTAGGACTGGGTCACATGACCACAACTCACTGCAAAGGAGGATGAAAACGCAAGTAATGCATTCTCTGCCTCTAGACTGGGGGCTGGGCTCTGCTGGCAGGAATCGGAGGTGGGGGAGCTAATGGGTGGACTTCCAGCAGTGCCTGCCCCAGAGAACGTCTCTCCCGGTCACTTCCTGTCCAGGCAAGAAGATTCACTTTGCTTGGACCAACTCTCTTATGCGCTCATCTTGAACCACTTCCAGGCGTGGGGGGATCTGTCATCTGATTGGTCAGGCCAGGTCACATGCTCCATCCTTAGAGGTGGAGCTCATCCCAAACGGCACCAATGGGGGCGGGGCATTATTATGTTTCTTTATCGGGGTTCAGTTACCAGAAGATTGGGGCAAGGCGTGTCAAAACTCCAAACAGGTTTACACTGAAGACGGCTGCTGCTGCTGCTGCTGCTGCTAAGTCGCTTCAGTCGTGTCCGACTCTGTGCAACCCCATAGACGGCAGCCCACCAGGCTCCCCCGTCCCTGGGCTTCTCTAGGCAAGAACACTGCAGTGGGTTGCCATTTCCTTCTCCAATGCATGAGAATCGAAAAGTGAAAGTGAAGTCGCGCTCAGTCGTGTCCGACTCTTAGCGACCACATGGACTGCAGCCTACCAGGCTCCTCCATCCATGGGCTTTTCCAGGCAAGAGTACTGGAGTGGGCACACGAACAATAATATTGATGGTAATGGCTAGTGAGGCTAAATGCTAGACAAATACTTGCTTTCTTGCCGTTCTTTCATCCCTCTGGAAAGTGAATGGTGGCAGGTAGCTAGTTTCTTCTCTCTGGACTGCACATGCCTCCCCAGCAATCCCCAACCAAGCCTATTATTGCCCCTTGGAAACGATTACCTTTTAAGTGGGAATTCGGAGAGCTCTAACCTTGACCAAGGTTGCATTGACCGAGTTTAGTGCCCAGTAAACAACACAGATGTCTTAAAAGAGTTTGCTGCCCCGTTTCTGGAGGTGTTATTATGAAGCTTCATGATGATTCTTTAACTTCTATTCAAATTTCCATTCCTGCCATCCTAAAGGAAGGCCATCCAATCTTGCCTTGCCTCTCCCCATGTACCCATTACCAGCTTATGCAGAATCAGCTGCACAAAGGCTCAAAATTGCTATGTGCTAGAATAGACTCAGCTCAGAAGCAATTAGAATGTTCATGGCTTTAAAATGACCTGGCAGTCTGTCTGTTACCGGTTCTGTGGCCTGAAAGGGGATGAAAACACGTCTGCATACGTTAGTGATTAATTGGTCTACTGATGGAGCGCAGTTAACCTTTGTGACCAAATTGAGAGAACAGCTCAGACCTCAGCAATCAAAACAGCCATTAAGAATCCAGCCTTGTCCACAGTCCTGCTCCATCTTGGGTTCCTGGGGAGAAAAATTTAAAGGGAAGGGGGTTAGCCACAAACACAGGGCTGTGCAGACAGGCTGGACAAAGGTTAGCGAGGCTGGGGACTGTTCATTGTGCTGGTGGTTTGTGACTTTCCCTAACCCCGTCCTGGGTTAAATGCAGGGGAGCAAAATGCAAAGTGACATTGGGGCTCTGACACCTGCAAGGCGACTGTCCTGCCATTTCCTGCAGCTTCGGATCTAAATGCAAGGGAGGGTGCGCGTCAGGGCACGTGCCGGGTGCGGGTGGGGAAGCTCAGGCTTATCTCTCCTTCAGAAGGGGGGCTTGTCTCTGTGAGCTCCTTCAGGCCAAGTCTGGGGACTCCCCATCCTGGGCTGACATCTGCGCCAGATTCAACAAAAAGTGTCGTGGGGAGAGTGAATGGCCGTTATCTCAAGCTTTTGTATTAAACTGGGAGGGAGAGAGTAGTGAGTGGTTTTGGGTATTTAATCTTAGACATTTCGGAACTTTTCAATGACATTTTCTTTAGCAGTTCATTTTCACTCTTAAAGAAGAAAATGATCTTGTAGGAGGCATCCTGTGTTTAAAAATTTAAATTTGAGGAACACCCACACACATCAGAGATGTGGAGAAGGAGGCTTGTTGAAGCCTTGTTTGTTTTACAAAAAGCATCAGGGGACCTATCCGTTTCCTATTACTGCTGTAATAAGTTGCCCCAGACTTAGTGTCTTAACATACAAGTTTGCTCTCTTATAATTGTGGAGATCAGAAGTCTAAAGTGGGTTGGCCTGATGGCAAGACCTGTATCCTTGCCTTTTCCGGTTTCCAGAAGCCACCTGCCTTCTTCGGCTTATGGCCCCTCCCCCATCCGCACAGCTGGCCATGTAGCATCTTCTAAATCTCTCACCCCTGGGGTCACATCCCCGGTTTTCTGACCCTCCTTCCTCCCATTTACAAGGACCTTTGAGATTTCGTTGGACCCATCTGAATAATCCAGGTCAATTTTCTTATCTCAAGGCCCTTCACTTAATCACACTTGCAGAGACCCCTTTTCCGTGGAAGGTAACATATTCACAAGTTCTGGGGCTTAGGATCCGAACAGCTTTGGGCCAGGGGTTGGATCGGGGGGTGTCCATTTTCAGCTGACCACAGAAGGACTTGCGTCTGTCAGGACAGACAAGATGCTGCTGCAGTAATAAATAGCACCCGACCCTCTGCCGCCCTCCTCTGCCATACTGCCTGCTCCTGATATGCTGGGTTTAGCTAAACAGGCAGAAAGCTTCTCCTCAATGTTGTTCCACTTTTACAGCCTGAGGAGTGGTCACCAAGGGCCCTGGAGAGAGGGCAGCTGAACTCGGCCTGACTCCACAGCCATGCCTTTCCCCAAACCTGCTCTGTCCTTCCCGCTCCTGCCCGTGTTGCTCCATTGCTCTAGAAAAATAAGCAAACAACAGCATCAGCCTGAGCTCGTTGGAAGCCCTCTGCTCTATTTTCCAGCGTCTGCTTCATAAACCACTGGACGTCCACATTTAGTTTTCCTTATTGCTCTTAACTTTGCTTTCCAGTTAGGCAAAATGTTCCAGCAGAGCAGCCCTTATTACAGAGGCCGACTTCGGCTGACATTTGGTGCTGTGGATCTTGGCCCCGACTGACAGAGGCAGCGGCTTCTCACATCGGCCTCATTTTCTCCAAACTGTAAACGACCCCACAGCCAGATGGGCCTCTGTGGGACCCAGGCACTCCAGTGGCTGCTAGGCAGGCAAAGAAATGCTTATTAGAAACAAGCAAAGGCTGATGAAAATGTGCTTATTTGGTTTCTTCCAAAAAACATAAAGATTGGGAGGTACTTACAAAGGAAAAAAGGCATCATAGAACTCTGTGGGTCTGGCATTTTTTTAACGGACTCCTTAACGTCCATGCAGCCTGTGTCACTTGGAATTTGGTGCCTGCGTGGCTGCTCTGTTTTGCCTGGTTTCTCAGTGGAAGAGGGTTACCAGGTGTCTGTTACGTGTCAGGCACTGTTATGGGCTCAAGGTATGAAGTGGGGGCTCAGTGAGGCTCCTGACACTGTGGGGCTCACTTCTGGTCAGGGATGATTGAAAACAAGATAGTGTTTCTGGAATGAACCAGGAGGTGGCAAGTGCTAAGAAGGAAAGCGAGGCAGGGGATGGTGGGGTTGGAGTCCAAGAGGGGTCCTCAGGGGACACTGACATGGAGCAGGGACCTGAAGGCCGTGAGGAAGAGACTCAGTGTAATATGTGGGGAGAGAGTGTATTCCAAGTGGAGAGAATGGCAAGTGCAAAGGCCCTGAGGCAGGAGCACCCCTGGCATGTTTGAAGCAGAGTGAAGGAAGGAGACAGGTGTACAGAAAAGACCAGAGAGGCGGGGAGACCAGACTTCACGTGTGGGCCATTGTGAAGATTTGAGTTTTATCTGAGTGAAGTGGTATGAGTTTATCCAGAGACAGACATATTTCTGAAGAATTAGTTTTGTGTTTCTGAGAATAAAGGTAGATACTTTCTCGTGCTTTGTGGTCTCTTTTGAAAAGAAAAATTGCCGCATATTATTTATGCCAGAGGGTTTCCCTGGCGGCTCAGATGGTAAAGAATCTGCCTGCAAAGCAGGATACCCGGGCATGTTGTCCCAAGGGGACCCCAAATTGTCATCTTTTATTTAAAACAACATGAAAAATAATATGAGATCTCTTTTCACATCATCAGAATTTTTTCAGCTATTGGTTCCCCCCACAAAAAAAAAAAAAGAAAGAAAGAAAAAAACCTGCAGTGTAAATGAATCAGCTACAGTGATTTGTGGACAGGGACACAAGTAGGCCAGGAATAGGTTTGCCTAAGAGATTTCAACTGGACTTAGGTGGAAGACAGGTGAGTGGGATCTGGCTGTTACGGAGCAGAAAGGATCACGTCAGAGCAATAAAAGGGCAAAAATGGAACGGAAACACGTGTTCTGTAACTATCAGCTGTTAGGTGCGTGCCTTTCTCTTGTTTAGGTTATCGGTGTGAAATCCAATACTCTCCTGGGGAGAAGAAACACAGCCACTCGCTGTCGGATGACGAGCTACGTTCCAGTTCATCAAGTCCCCTTGGTAACTTGACACAAGTGTGGCCCGCTTAGGAAGGGTGGAGGCTGGACCTCCGCTTTCTGTCAAGAGGCGAGCTTTAGAAAAGATGCCAGCATCAGTGTGGCCTTTGGCACGTGTTTTGTATCTTCCCCAAACAAACCAAACCACCACTACAATAAAACCAAGCAGAACTCCAGGGCCCCTCCCACAGCCCTGAGATGGCCCCACTGATTCACATCAATCACGGTCCTAGGGAGTATCCAGCGGCAGATCCAGCAGGGTCAGCACTGTCGTCCTCCTCTCTGAGTGTGACCAGGGATGCCAAGTGACGCTAGTTGATCTTGGGCTTCCTAGATGACTTTTGGGGCTTCCCACGTGGTGCTAGTGGTAAAGACGTAAGAGATGCGGGTTCGGTCCCTGAATGGGAAAGATCCCCTGGAGGAGGGTACAGCTACCCACTCCAGTATTCTTGCCTGGAGAATCTCATGGACAGAGGAGCCTGGTGAGCTACGGTCCATAGCATCACAAAGACTTGGACACGACTGAAGTGATTTACACAGCACACACAGATGACTTTTTAATACAGATGGTTTTGATCATGACAAAGTAGAATGGGATATTATTTCTCTCTTCCCTTATGGCAAAAATCCAAAAGTCTGGTAATATTCCATGTTGATGAAGCTGTGGGTAAATAGGCACTCACAAAGGTGGTGGGTGGGGATGAAATGGTAACACTCTGTTGAAGACATTTTGATGACATCTACAAAATCACAAATGCGCTTGCTCTTTGATCCAGTCAATTTGACCTCTAGGGGTTTAAGTTGTAAGTATTTGTGTACATGAAATTAAAAGATTACTTAAAAGACGCTTGTTTGGAAGAAAAGCTATGACAGTATATTAAAAAGCAAACACATCACTTTGCTGACAAAGGTCCATCTACTCGAAGCTATGTTTTTTTCCAGTAGTCATGTACAGATGTGAGAGTTGGATCGTAAAGAAGGCTGAGCACCGAAGAATTGATGCTTTTGAACTGTGGTGCTGGAGAAGACTCTTGAGAGTTCCTTGGGCAGTAAGGAGATCAAACCAGTCAATCCTAATAGAAATCAACCCTGAATATTCATTGGAAGGACTGATGCTAAAACTGAAGCTCCTATAATTTGGCCACTTGATGCAAAGAGCTGACTCATTTGAAAAGACCCTGATGATGGGAAAGATTGAGGGCAGGAGGAGAAGGGGGCGACAGAGAGGGATAAGATAGTTGGATGGCATCATTGACTCAGTGGACATGAGTCTGAGCAAACTCCAGAGAAGCCTGGCGTGCAGCAGTCCGTGGGGTCACAAAGAGTCAGATACAACTGAGTGACTGAACAACAACTTACGATCAAGGTTACAAATCACAGTATTGTTTTTGAGAACTGAACATAGGCACCAAGAGAAACTTGTCCCTGCAGGAAGCTGATTCAAAACAAAAAGCTAAACAAACAAAAACTATGATCTCTCCATGTACTGAAACATGGAAGGGTTAAAATAAAGATATAGGATCATGGTATAACATTATTGGATATATAGTCTTGCAAGTGGTAAGAAGCAAGATGCATAGCAATATACAAAAACGGTGCTTTTGTGTATAACAGGAAAGCGTGTGGGGCTATCTATGTTCATATTGCTCATGTTCGCATGAAGAAGCACTGAAAGCTACATTGGAAGCCAGGACAGTAATTGTCTTTGAGCAGAATGGGGTACTCAGAGTGGAATGAGCCCATTAAATGAGTACCTTTTTATGTTATTTTGATGTTTACGCCATCTGAATATATTGCCTAGAAACCACATACGTGGATGGCTTATAAAAGGGTCCTTTCTATTTTGGCAGTCCAGGGTGGTGTTAGTACCCAAAATGTAGCCAGGGTCGTGGAGGGCAGGATGGATGAAGCCCCAGCATGTCTGTCAGTCAGGAAGCAAAAGATGATGTGACCATCGTGATCCTCCCGAAGATGCCCACCATTGACCCCTCATCCTTCCCTGCAGCCTGGTCCAAACAGCCCTGGGATCATGTGGCGATGACTTCATGATAGACACTGTGCCAGATAATAAATCCCACCCAACTTCATTGAAGACTCTGCGGAGGAAAGTCACGTTAATGTTTCAGTTTCAGAAGGAAAGTCACTGAGCCCGGTGTGGGAGCAGGGGGGAATCCGGACCCACCCCTACCTCCACCCCTATCCAGGGTAGATCTGATCCAGGGTGGATCTGATCCAGGGTGGAGGTGATGGGAGAGGTGGAGGGGGAGGCTGAGCCTTCTCTTTGTTCCATCCTCACCGTTTTCTTGACCTGAAGATGAAGGCTTTCCATCTCTAAGCCCCCGGGCTG
Organism: Neotragus moschatus; assembly: GCA_006410615.1. NCBI lineage: Eukaryota > Metazoa > Chordata > Mammalia > Artiodactyla > Bovidae > Neotragus > Neotragus moschatus. Next base: position 10,521 of record SJYA01005147.1, read on the forward strand.
AAATTCTCATCATCGAGGGACAGAGAGTAACTCAAAACATCAAACCACAGATGGCCTGCCGCTTTTCCTTGAAGTGCTGGAATTTTTCAGGAAATGCCGGAGGAAGGGAAGAGGTCAAGTCAGTTGTGCTCAGCAATCCGTCATCGCCAGGTTTTACTGAACAAAAGCAAACACGGAAAACGTGCTCACAATTCAAAGGGGCAGCTGGGCTGGCAGGTTTTGCCTGAGGTCCCTCCCGCAGCATCTGCCGCTGCCATTGTGGTTTCAGGCGCTTCTGTCTCTAAGGCAGAGCGCGTGGACCCGTACTTCATGTCTTATTCATCCTGGAATCCTCTGTGTCCAGTGCAGGTCTAGTGCTCAGGATGTGTGGTCCCAAGTGTGAGCTTATGTCCTGATCTGAGTGAGGACGTCGCCATGCACGCCTGTTTGCCTCCTTAGTTTATTAATAGCAGCCTCGTTCACTCTCCAAAGTGACCCAGCTTGAATAACAAATTCTTTTGTCAACCTATCGGTGAGGCACAGAACAACTCTCTGGCAGACTTAGACACTGTTGTGAGGGTATAGAATGGCTTTAACAAGAACATGATTTCTTGTCTCATGGACTGAAAGGTCAGTCAAGAGTTTACCCAGGACAGCCCTGGTTTATGCCTGCTAGTTGGTAACTGTAATAATTATAAAGAACGCTCCCCTTTATTTACAGAAGTGTCTTGGTTTGGACAGTAAGTTACATGGTTATTTTAGGCAGGCGTCAGTTATATAGCTGGATCCAGCACTCACACTAAGGCATTAGGACATCTTGGTTCAGGGACCTGCTGGTCCCCAGCGCCTGTATCCTGGCATCCATAGAGATTCTCAGACAAAAGGAATGGGGGCTAGATTTCCAGTAGCTTCCACCAAAGACCTGGGATTAATTCTGATTAGATCACTGGTTATACCCGTGGCTGATCCAAACTGAACTAAGTGAGAGGAATGGAATCCCAGAGATGCTTGGATCAGACTTGAGTAGATGGGCAGGAAACTCACCTCCCACCCTGGGGAAAATTCTGGAACATGTAAAGCCTTTCCTAGGACCAAACAAGGCTCTAATGTGCTTTGACACCTGATGACTTCTATAAATTTTATCCTTGCTCTATAAGCAAATCTCAACTTTAATTAAAGTTTCTTCTGGCTCTTGATTTCTTGATTCTATGATGCCTCTTAACAAATGCATATGAAGGTTATCTGAGGGCTGACTTTGAAAATTAACAGTGAACATCTCCAAGATTTAGCACAGATGCCAACAGGCATCCCAGCGGGGGTAGCAAATTAAAATATATATCTATTCAAAAATCTGATGATCAGGAAATTACTTCTTCAATGAGCTCTTTAGTTACTGCCTTCAACAAAGGATTTGTTAGGATGGTGAAATGAAAATTATGCATTATAATTTGACATTTTCCATGCCGATGAAAAAAGTAGCATGAATACCTGTCATTTCAGCTCAAAAAAGAGTTCACTTGGAGAGAGAAATACACACTGTCACCTTAGGGAGTGGTTTGCTAAGGGTGGTTGAAAAATAGAGTTTCTCGAAGTCTGCTTTGAATACAGGTTACAGAGATGCTCTCTCCCAAGTCTGATAACTTGGGGGTTTATTTTTCCTCATGTCAAACAACTCTAGAGGTATGCAGTCCTGGAATTTTATGATGACTCCAGGAAAGCATCAGAAACGAGGCTCCTTATGGCTTTCTACTCCTCTATCCTTAGTGTGAGTCCTGTCCCCATGGCCTCGAGGTGCCCGCCAGGGTTCCAGCCAATAAGACCAAATTTTGGAAGACAAACAATAGCAATGTCTGCTGAGTTAGCTCCCTTTCAAGGATTTTCCTAGAGGTACCACCTTGTAACATGTTTAGTAACCATCGGCTAGATCTGTATACCCAGGATGAAAGGGAACCTGGTAAATATTTTTAGCTGGGAATACTGCTTCTTGAAATAAAAATATGTCTTCAGTTAAAAAGAAAGAAGGAATATTGGACAGGCCAACAAGCTCTGACACAAACCTAATCAGTCATGTCTCTGCTCCATTTTCTCTAATAAGAACTTTTGATTTTTTCCTTTCCTCTTCCTCTTTTTTTTTTTTTTTTTTTTTTGGTAACGTGCTATCTTCCACAAAAGAAAATGAACAGCTGAATATGTCCCTGTCTCACTGGTCTTTCCTTCCCTCTTTCAAATGTATAAATGGGATCTGCATTGTAGAGACCTGTGATCTCATCCCTAAGAAACACAGAGGGGCCATCATAAATACAGAAAAACAAAGCACCAGAGCTATGCCATGGAAGACCTTGCATTATAAATCAAAACCTTTATTTTTTCCACCCAAAAATTTATTTTCCGAAATTTTTGAAATGTGACTACTTAGCATACTCATTTAATTCTATTAATATGAATAAGTAGTTTTAGTCACCTGTACTAAACCAAACATCTAAATGAACAGTGCTAATTAACTAGATTGTCAATAGCAGATTCAAAGCTAGATGTCAAACTTTCTTTCTTTCAACCCACCTCTTCAAACCTCAGCATACAGCTCCTTAAAGAATTGAATATGTACATTTTGTTTCAAAATTCAACTTTAACAGGATACTGCTACAGCTACTGCTAGCTCACTTCAGTCGTGTCCAACTCTGTGTGACCCCATAGACGGCAGCCCACCAGGATCCCCCGTCCCTGGGATTCTCCAGGCAAGAACACTGGAGTGGGTTGCCATTTCCTTCTCCAATGCATGAAAGTGAACAGTAAAAGTGAAGTCGCTCAGTCGTGTCCGACTCTTCGAGACTCCATGGACTGTAGCCTACCAGGCTCCTCCACCCATGGGATTTTCCAGGCAAGAGTACTGGAGTGGGGTGCCATTGCCTTCTCCTTAACAGGATAAATTCCATGGATAATTTCCATTCAAATATTCTTGAAAGATAAATTTGGCACAGATGTATTTCTGAGCCTAGTATCCTAATTCAAACCAAATATATCTTAAAATTGAAGAAACTATTAACTCATGGTATTTAAAAAAATGAAGACACAGTTGACAAAGTGCTGGAGGCTGATAAGTAAGTATCGTGACACTCAGCTACCCAGCCTACATCCGTCCACATCTTGAGATGTGCAGACATCTCGACTGGTCTGGAACCCAGAGCCAGGGAAACCTGTTAATGGATCAGCTATGCCATGGTCAGCCCCCAGGCAGCAACAGATGCATCAAAACTCCCAACCAGCGACCAGCTGGGAATCCAGAGGTGTTTGTATCCTGGAGATGGGTCTGAGTCTTAAGATGGGGACAGCAAATTGGCATGTGGACTAAGGATTAGGATTAGAGTCTGGACACAGCAGTTTCTTTGAAAAGGATATGGTGAAGCCTCTTAGGCAGATCCATGGCTCATCCCCTGACTCTGCGACTGGTAGAGGCATTCATCCTAGAACTGTCAGGTGCTGTGTACAGATGGGTGGTGATGGAATGATGCATGATGAGGAACGGACAGAGAAGTGAATGGACGGCTGGATGGAGAGGCAGCTGAGGGTGCCTTCTCTGACTTGTGCTATGCTCGGCTTGTGGGAGGGACTCAATAAATACTATCGAAAGAATGAACATTCATTCTGATCTTCCCTATTCCAACAAAGCAGAATTAGGGCAACTTGAGGTCTGGAACCAGGTGGCCTGTGTTGAAGTCCTGGCTCTGTCACAATTTGTTGTGTGACCCTAGTCACTTTCCCTGGTGTCTCTGAGTCTCACAGTTCCCATCCCTGATGGAGAATGCATAGTCATAGTTGTCATCATCGTCATTATCCTCCGCATCATAAAGATTTGAGAATGAATATGGTAAGGCATACAAGTGGCTTAGCAGAGTGTCAGGCACCTACATGTTCATTCAGCAAAGGTTGCTATTAGTTTCAACCACATGAAATTGTCATCATACTTATGATCATGTTGTGATTAATTCTAAGCTTTCTTAAGAGGAAGGAAAACTCCACTATTACAACCACTAATATTAATAGTAATAGCAACACCAATTGAGTGATAAATATGTGATACAAACTTTTCTGAGCACTTCTACTTATTAACCCAGTTAATCCTCAAAATAATGCAGTGAGGTGGGTGCTGGTATCATCTGAATTTTACAAATGAGGAAACCAGGGGATGGAAAATTGAAGTCACTTAGCCAGGTCACATGGCTGGGATGGAGAAGAACTTCAGTTCCAACCCTGGGACTCTGGCTCCAGAGTCTGTGCTTTTAGCCAAGTCACATGACATGAGGGCAATGGACCCATTTTACAGATGAGGAGGCAGAGGCTCAGAAAAATGAAATCACCTGCCCAAGATCTCACAGCCTGGAGGAGGAGAGGCTGGGGCTACACTCTGGCAGGCTAGTCCTAGTGGGTGCTTCCCTAACTCTTGTGTTGTGGAAGGCCTGGCTCTGAACGATCTTGGCTGATAGTTGTCAACTGGACCAGCTTTGTTTACACTTAAGATGTTCTGAGGGATGGACCAGAGAATTAATGACAGTTCTCAAGTCCTTCCCGATCATAGGCATGGCTTAGCTCTCTGACTCATGTCCATACATCAATAAATAGTGTCAACAAGGGAACAAGAGGACTGTGTGTTTTAGAGACTGTGGATGTCTGGAAGGAATAGAAGCTCATTTCATTTTGTAAGTCTTTGATTCAGGAAGTCCTTTAATTCAGGGTGGCCTTGGCCTCAGGCTGAATTCTCTGATGTTCATGCTCACAGCTCAAAGCCAGTGCCCGAATACCACTCTGAGAGCCGAGAAGGGCTTGTGTACTACAATTCCATCCTCTCCACTGCTGTCACCTGTCACTGCTCTTTCAGCAACTAAGGTTTCCCTTAGAGAGTCTCCCAGGTGCTTCTGAAAGAGAAATGAACATACGTGTCAGTATGGCCAGGAACTCAGAGACCAGCTGGGAGTCTGGGTCGGCACTCTTTGCTTCATAGGTAACATGAAGACCCAACTCAACAGAAAAGAGGCGCTGCTTTTGTCACTGGTTCAGAGCTGTGTGGGTGCTATAGGTTGGGTCAGCATTTCGTAGTCCCTTCCTTCCGTCATGGGGCCTCTTGGTATTTCCCTGGAGAGTGGGTGGAGCTACAGCCTCATTTGAGGTAATTTGATCTTGGCTATGTGACTTAACTTGGAGAAGGCAATGGCACCCCCACACCAGTACTCTTGCCTGGAAAATCCCATGGACAGAGGCACCTGGTGGGCTGCAGTCCATGGGGTCTCGACAAGTTGGACACAACTGAGCGACTTCACTTTCACGGATTGGAGAAGGAAATGGCAACCCACTCCAGTGTTCTTGCCTGGAGAATCCCAGGGGTGGCGGAGCCTGGTGGGCTGCTGTCTATGAGGTCACACAGAGTCGGACACGACTGAAGTGACTTAGCAGCAGCAGCAGCATGTGACTTGACTAACAGAACATGAGTGGATAGGATATGCTGCTGTGCTGTGTTCAGTCGCTCAGCTGTGTCTGAATCTTTGCAACCCCATGGACTGCAGCCCGCCAGGCTCCTCTGTCCATGAGGATTCTCCAGGCAAGAATACTGGAGTGAGTTGCCAGGATATGACAAGAGAAGACCCTTTAAATAAGCTTGTGTGGAATGTACTTAGGGTAGGGGCATGAGAAGGGCAGGCTCTGAGTATTCTAGGAGCCCAAGATGAAGACGTGGATTTGAGCCTGACCTGAAGTCTGAAGCAAAATGCATTCAGTTAACCTGCAGATTCATGAGTGAGAAAAATACAGATTAGCTTCTAATAACCCAGCAGGATTCTAGGACTATTCGTTATGGAGCTCTGTTGGGTTTCTGTCCCTCTCTGAACTGCTCAACGAGTCTGAGCAGAATCAANAGCATGTGACTTGACTAACAGAACATGAGTGGATAGGATATGCTGCTGTGCTGTGTTCAGTCGCTCAGCTGTGTCTGAATCTTTGCAACCCCATGGACTGCAGCCCGCCAGGCTCCTCTGTCCATGAGGATTCTCCAGGCAAGAATACTGGAGTGAGTTGCCAGGATATGACAAGAGAAGACCCTTTAAATAAGCTTGTGTGGAATGTACTTAGGGTAGGGGCATGAGAAGGGCAGGCTCTGAGTATTCTAGGAGCCCAAGATGAAGACGTGGATTTGAGCCTGACCTGAAGTCTGAAGCAAAATGCATTCAGTTAACCTGCAGATTCATGAGTGAGAAAAATACAGATTAGCTTCTAATAACCCAGCAGGATTCTAGGACTATTCGTTATGGAGCTCTGTTGGGTTTCTGTCCCTCTCTGAACTGCTCAACGAGTCTGAGCAGAATCAAATAGGTTTCTGAACTAAGCCCATAACAACTCATTCCTGGAGCTGAGGGTAGAATCAATGTTTTCCAACGTGGGCTTGGGATAGATTCCCAGGAAAATAAATGGGGACATGATTTTATTGAAAGGCATGTGAGTGAATGCTGGGGACCAAAAACAACATTTGCCTACTACCCTGAGTTCACGTCCATAGTTTAATGCTTCATACTTATAATTTTGGAAATTTCTCACATTTATTCAGAGCTTACTTGTGATGGGAACAAAAGCAGCCTATACTCCTTTGATTTCTGAGGCTGTGGTTAATGATCAATTGTCCAGTCTCTTGTGTAGAATATATTTTTCTCTTACCTTCTCCTTCCTGTTTCTTAAAAGACCTAAAGAAAAAATATATACCCCACAATGTGCGTGACTGTAATTATTTAGCTCAAATAATTCCTAAATGGCACCGAGCACCTTAGTCCCACAGGTTCATTCCTCCTGCTGTTTCGTTTGAAATATAGACCTTGAAAGGTGTACACTTGGCTATTTTCAACTTCGGATCTCCATTGACAGAACCATTAAAGTGTCTGCTCCTGGTGACAGAGAGTTTAAATGGTCCTTTCCTTTTCATTATGTTCAAGTTTGGGGGCAGTGTTTCCTGTTGGCTGAAGCCAGCTGCTGCCATCTCTAGCTGCTCTCTGTTTTTGTCTGGAGGGGCCTGAGAACCAGACTGATTTTGTGTCTACGTTTAGGGGGAACTGTAAGCTTTTAATGTCTCTATAAGCAGTTGATTGGGGTTCAGGTTGAGAAGTTACTGGTCAGGATAGGTAAGGGGATGTTGCATTGTCAACACTGACATCATCCTGGCTTCAGGCAACAAAACCAATTCTCTTTATATGAAAGGGTTGGTAGAGGGGCTCTGTTTGTTATCATTATTATTATTACCTCTCACGGATCTAGGCCAACAGAGGCTCCACCACCTTATTATGTTCCCACCATCCCCATGGCCCCTGTGAGACCAGAGAGAATCATACACCAGTTCTTTAATGATTCTACCTGCAAACAGTAAGTCACTTCCTCTCAGATTCCATTGCCCATGTGAGGTCATCTGTCTCCATGTGACTTTGCAAGTTAAGAAGGTGTAACCAAGTGGGGTTGGAAGAGGAGGGGAACCCAGAAGGCAAATGAGGGCTTGTGCTGTCTACCCTAGCAGAGCATTAGTTGTGGAAAAGAAAGGACTGACTTAAAGACAACTTCACTAGTGTGATGGTTTTCTCTTTGACACTTTGGATCTCAAAAGATTGGGTTTCTGAGTGGATGGATTAAACAGAAGTGCCATTTGAGGTTGCCCCTCTCTGCACTCAATCTCTTATAATCTTATTTTTGTCTGCATGAAGGCATTAGCATGTGTTTTCTGGGCATTGAGCCAGCATGAGTCATTTTCTTTGCCTATTTCCTTGTCTCCATGGAGCCCTGGTCTTTGCCAGAACCAAAGAACGGCCCCAGTCAGGAACTACTTCAGGGATCCTGAACCACCCCTCACCCCAACCCCCAAGCCTGATGCCTGGTTACCTCTCCTGCTTACTGGTGGAGCCCACCCTCAAACAAGAGCCCCCCACCCCACAGGGTGAGGGGCCAGGGACAATGCCACTTGGAATCTGAGAAGCCACACTTGGGGCCATGCCCAGATCCACTTTTCATCACCTTAGAAAAGAGATGGGCTTGGGACATTTCAGTCTCCACTGGAGCCCTCAGGCATGCCTTTGTTACTACTGGGTGGGGTTATTGTAGTGTACTGGATGGACATACCACCACCTTGGGCTGTGTGAAGATTAGAGAGGGTATAAAGCAAAATGAGAAAGTCAGATTTCTTATAGTGGGGATTAAAAGGCACTCAACTCTAGCCAAGACTTTTCCCTTTAAAGCAGGAAAGAAAGAAAAAAAAAAAACCAATCCAATTTTCCCATCCTCTTCAACAGTCCATAAAAGCATGAGTTAGGGGGGAAAAGAGACACAATTCAGCTAACAAGTGAGGAACGCTTTCCCTGAAATATCACATTTTTCAATGGGTTTGAGGCCAGCAAACCAAAAGAATTTCTGTTCACAACTATTGTGTGAACAAGGGCTATTTCCAGGAGAGAAATCTCTCCTAAAATTGGGAAATGGAAGAAAATGCAATCTGTTAATTATTCACAATTGAGTCTAACAACTCTCACACATTTTGTCAGACACGGTGTGTCGGGCAGCTTCTAAAATGGGTCCCATCCTGGTAAAATGTCCACACGTGATTTCCTCCCTGAGAGTGGGCTGGACCTGTACTTGTTTCCAACAAATAGAACAGAGTAGAAGTAATGGATGTCGCTTCTGAAATTTGGGTTGAACAAACTCAACCCCGTGGGGTTCAGCCTTTCTCACACGCTTTAGCCCTTTCAGCTGCTCACTCTGAGGAAGCCCACTGCCATATTTATGAGCTCCCTCTGGGGAAGGCCCATGGGGTAAAGAAGCAAGGGAGGCCTTCAGCCAACAGCCAGCAAAGAGCAGAGGCCCTCAGATCAACAACAGCCTGTGAGGAACAAAACGACCACTTGAGTCAGCTTGGAAGCAGGTCTCCCAGCCGCAGCCCCGGAGGACACCCTGACTGTGGCACGTGAGAAGTCGAGAGGCAGAGGATCCAGCTAAGCCACCCACAGAACTACAGTTGATAATGTCTGACTTTAAGCAGCTAAAATTTGGGGCAACTGGTTTAATTTAGCTTTAACTGATTGTCCCTTGGACTGCAAGGAGATCCAACCAGTCCATTCTGAAGATTAACCCTGGGATTTCTTTGGAAGGACTGATGCTAAAGCTGAAACTCCAGTACTTTGGCCACCTCATGCGAAGAGTTGACTCATTGGAAAAGACTCTGATGCTGGGAGGGATTGGGGACAGGAGGAGAAGGGGGCGACCGAGGATGAGATGGCTGGATGGCATCACAGACTTGATGGACGTGAGTCTGAGTGAATTCCGGGAGAGATGGTGATGGACAGGGAGGCCTGGTGTGCTTGCGATTCATGGGGTTGCAAAGAGTTGGACACCACTGAACAACTGAACTGATAATAGGTTTGTAATACTTTTCACACAAATGATACATAACATACACAAAACAAACATTTTAAATCTTATAGGACAGTATCTTGAAAAGCACATTAGTGCAGTACAACAGCTGGGCGCACAGAGGCTGGCATTGAGCAAACAGGCAAGGAGAGCTACCGACTGGAGGAAGGAGAGTAAGACAGGTTAGTCCAGAGCCCTTCCACTGTTGGTCAGACCTAGTCCAGTAACAGCACACTGAGTGTCCTATCAGAGACACCTTCACCAGACCTAGGAATGAGGAGGAATGAGATGGGAGAGGGTAGAGCTGAAGGGTCGTCAGCAAGAGGAGATGGACAGCAAGCTACAATTCCACTCACGGCTGAAGTTGATGGCAGAGGTGCTGGTTCCTTGCTGGAACCAGATACACATTCATATCTTTGAAAGTTAGCAACTTGGAGGTTCGCATGTAGAGGAATTATTGTAGTTATCATAGGATTGCAAACACACAACAATGGGTTGTAGAGGGTCTCTGATGTCATCTCGGATAGCTGATCACTATTAGGTCTCAAACGGCTTCTCAGGTGGCTCAGCAGGGCCTGACCGGAATTGTTCTAGCAAATTCCTCTCTCGACATTGTTCTTCACGATACTTATTATGTAGTTGCACATAAAAAATCCTGCCTGCCAATGCAGGAGACACAAGAGACATGGGTTTGATCCCTGCTTCAAGAAGATGCCCTGGAGAAGGGAATGGCAACCCACTCCAGTATTCTTGCCTGGAGAATTCCATGGACACAGGAGCATGGCGGGCTACAGTCCATGGGGTCACACAAAATCAGACACAATTGAGTGACTAACACACACACACACACACACACACACACACACACACACACACAGAGTCTCTAGATTCAGCTGGTCCTGCAAGAAGAATCTTCCAGTTGTTACTTCTCTCCCTTCATCCTCCAGAAGGTGTCCTTCTGTCCTTTAAGATAGAGGGCTCAAGTAGCCTTGCGTGGTTTCAATTAGGTCTACAGTTAAGAAACCGAGAGGAAAAATTAAAGCCAGAACTGATGAAATGTGATGATACATACCCTCAAGAATTTTCCAGGAGAAGCTGACCTCATTCAAGACTTTGATGTTGGATTAGGTGCCCTGGTACCACTCAGAGTTTAAGAATGCTGGATCTCTGATCTGCTAAAGCCTTAGACAAATGAGGAGACAATTCCATGCATGGAGAGAAAAGTATTGTTTCGATCATGATGAGTTTTTTTTCATTGTTCTGCAATGGATGATTGTCTAAATTGGAGTTTGGGTATTTATGTTGCTGTCTTAAAGGAGTGAAGGTTCCCACCAGCTTTTAGGGTTCACTAATCACCAGGTGAATGGACCCACGCAGGATGGCATCTGGGTCTGTCATTGCTGAGCTGGGTTACAGGTCATGCCCTTTGGTCTGGTTCATCAGTTTTCTTGAGTTTCCGGGGCTGATGAATCTTGTTCTCTGGTCTCCATTAGCTGCACAAGACATTTCTCTTGCAAAGACCTTCCTGTTTACTTTCTTATTTAAATCAAATTTTGATGGACACCAGGCTGGCTTATTGACCAGTGTCTCTGACCTTGGGTCAAAGCAGAAAATGGAATTGCCGAGAAATGTTACAGAGGTCATGGCCTCCAGGATTAGTTCCCCGAGCACAGACTCCATGGTCAAAGGGTTTTGGCCGGCAGCAGAATAAATCATGATGGTAAACTCTTGGGTCCTTTCTGAAGTCATATATATACCAAGGACAAAATATAAGCTTGGCAGTTTGCAGAACTGGTTCCAAAAGGCAGATTTAAAATGCAGATCATGAATTGAGACAGTAGCATTAAAATATACATACATTAACATATGTAAAGTAGATAGCTAAAGTGAAGTTGCTGTATAACTCAGGGAGCTCAACCTGTTCTATAACAACCTAGAGGGGTGGGATTAGGGTAGGGGGGAGGTAAGAGGGGGGTTCAAGAGGGAGGGGATATGTGCATACTTACGGCTCATTCACATTGTTGTACAGAAGAAACCAACACAACATTGTAAAGCAATGATCCTCCACTTAAAAATAAATTTTCTAAAATGTATTTTTAAAATGCAAATCATGCAAAGGACTGAGGTTCTATAGGTGAAAAAAAAAGCACAGTAACCAAAATACAGGGCTTCCCAGATGGCTCAGTGGTAAAGAACCCACCTGCCAGGCGGGAGATGCCGGTTCGATCTGTGAGTCAGAAAGAGCCCCTGGAGAAGGAAATGGTAACCCACTCCAGTATTCATGCCTGGGAAATCCCATTGTCAGAGGAGCCTGGTGGGATATAGTCCATGAGGTTGAAAAGAATCGGACCCGACTTAGCGACTAAACAGCAAAACCAAAATAAGATGTTAAATCTGTAATGCAAGTTGTAAATGAAGCTTTAACTAGTAAAGAACTGTGTGTCAGTCAGAATGGCCTAGTATGCTGCAATAACAAATCTCAGTTGTTTGAGATAAAGAATAGTTAATTCTTATAAATGCCGCGTTTCCACCTCTGTTACAGCAGGGATTTCTGTAGATTGTTTTCACTAAGGGTCCAGCCTTCGGCTCGACAGGTGTTTCTATTAGACCACTATGGCCAGTGGATGATAATGGGGCTTAAGGGAATGGTTCAAGAATAACACACTCCACTTCCACTCATGTGTCACAGGCAAAGCCAGTCACATGGCTGCACTAAATTTCAAATATGGTGGGAAAGGGCAATGCTGTCTAGAAGGAAGGAGGGCCTTGTGTATTTAGCAAATAACCCTGACGACCACCACACTTCATCACATACAGCGATGTGCAGCTTTGCTGGGGTGTGGATTGGACTGTCCCACAGCAAAGCGGGTGGGCAGGGCAACCCACCTTACCTGGTAACTCGGGCTGGCCCACCACTCGACGTCTGGAACCCAGGAAGGGCTAAACTTTCCTCTCATCCACATAATTGACTAAAATTCAGATTCCTGGTGAATAATCATCTCTGAACAGAAATCCAATCTCCATTCTGTTGCGACTTTGTTACATGAACATTTGTTAAATAGAGTCCTGCGTATTGGATGAAACAGATTCAACAAAAGACTGCCAGGGAAACTGAAATATGAAGGCTTATTGCTCATAGGTCCTGGGGGCAGTACATGGCACATCCGGAGGGGCCCCTGGGGAAGTCAAGGCAGGGTGCAGGCAGAGAGGGTGCCACAGGGCCTGGGCGAGTGCCTTTATTAGGGTCCACCCTGAACTAAGGCTGGATTAGTCAATTTAAGCAAAAAGAGAAGAGTTTGGGTAAGCTCTGGAGCTGTGAGGTCAGAGAGGTGTTCGAGTGGCACACAAGAGGAAGGCCCTGGGCTGTGGGGAAGAGTTCACCATCAAGGTCATTGCGGGAGTCATATTAGGAACTTAACGTTTACTTGTGACACAGTGGGCTCTTAAGTAGGGCAGGGTCGCCAACACCAGGGACTGGTTTCCTGGGAGACCAGGATGGTGGAGAGGAGTGGGAAGGGTGGGAGTGGGGCTTGAGTCTTGGCGCTTGGCAGGGGGAGCGGAAGGGGGTTGCCGTGGGGATATGCTTCAGGCAGTAATGCTAGTGGGGGGGCAGCCCTGGAAGCTTTGCTCACAGGCCTCCCACTCCCCTCCTGCTCTGCAACCCGGGTCCTAAGAGGCCTCCCACCAGCCCTGGTCCTGGGCGTGGGAGCCCCTGAGGCAGGCGTGCAGTGGGGGCTGGTGTCCGGTTCAAGGCCCCCGCAGGCTGCCTGGCCTCCTGAAATGGACGCTGAGGCAGCAATATTATGGAGCGGTTAATTTTTTAATTTCCTTTTAACCTTTACAGTCTATAACTGTCTTCATCAGTTTCCCATATTTAGATGCCTATTGTTAAGACGTTTCAGTTTTTATTTTTCCAAGATTAGACCTGGGTCCTGGCTATTGTTTGGAAGAGGGATAGTTTTAGAGAGGTGCTGGTGACCTTGTAAAATGCTATATACACTTAGGTCAAATTAACAGAATAGTCTGATACTAAATGGAATAAATGATCCCAGAAACATGAACTTGAGCCCAAAGGCTAGCAGCGGCTTCTGTGGTATTTGCGTATAATGAAGTAGTCTTTCGGGGGATTTTCAGTATTATGGAGTAGTTTGAGTCAGCTCAGCGCAGCCTTTGAAGTTGGAGAAGCCTGAAAGATGAATGGTCTTAGCCAGGAAATGGCTCTTTTGGAAAAAATGAAACAGTGAGATGCAAATACAACTGAGATTAATGAAAGGGATGAGACTGCACTACAGGCTGAATGGAAACAGAAAGCAACCCATGCAACTGTTTTTCAGTGAGAAGGCGTCCTGTGACATAGCTGCATTTTAAGGGGACCTGATCGAGGCCACAGAGCTGTTTGTAAATACAGAAGTTTCCAGTGGCTTCTGGAAGTCGGGATCTACCTGCATATTGAAAAACAAGGCTCTATGAGCAGGTGGCCTGGGTGCTTTGTGGTCGCTCAGGTAAAACAGGCCTCTGCCCCTATGGGATTCAAATGTATACGTGAATTTTAAAATTTACTGTGAACAGAAGTCCCTAAGGGTGATATGTGTGTGTGTGTAAGATTTTTTTGATGGGGACCATTTTTTTTAAACTCTGTATTGACTTTGTTACAATATTGCTTCTGTTTTCCCTGGTGGCTTCCCTTGTGGCTCAGCTGGTAAAGAACCCACCTGCAATGCGTGAGACTTGGGTTCGATCCCTGGGTTGGGAAGATCCCCTGGAGACAGGAATAGCTACCCACTCCAGTATTCTGGCCTGGAGAATTCCATGGACTGTATAGCCAGTCCATGGGGTCGCAAAGAGTCGGACATGACTGAGCAACTTTCACTGCTTCTGTCTTGTATATTTTGTTTCTTTTAGCCAAGAGGCATGTGGGGTCTTAGCTCCCCAACCAAGGGTCAAACCTGCACTCCCTGCTTTAAAAGGCAAAGGCTTAACAGCTGGACCACCAGAAAAGTCCCTAAAATTATTATTTTGGATTGAATTATCAGAAGAATTCAATTCATGAAAATAGTCTAAAAAGCAAAATGTGATGACTTTTAAACGTTAGAAGAATATTTATATTGGAAATGCATCTCTTCAAAAGATGGATAGAGAGCATGGTGGAGGGTTGGTGAGAAGGGCTCTGGCTCAGAGGCCAACGTGCTAAGTTGCCTCTTGGTTTAATGCCCAGGAGGTGTGTACACCTGGAGGTAAAGGCCTAGGGGAAGAGCTTGGATGGTGAACCATGCCTTTCTTTTGCAAAATTCGAGAAGGGATATCATGAAGCAGGGGATGGGAGAAGGCAACAGGCTTGGTGAGAACGTAGCAAGAGTGTTCTTGGGCAGATCAGCTCAGGGAGCAAAGATAGTCAGAAGCTTTTGAACCGCAATGCCCACACATATATACACCCCTTGGAAAGCAAGGTGGAGCCCCAGGTACACCTTCCTCTGTCAGGCAATCTTTGCTCTTACTCCCACGATTATTTTTCTGGCTTCTCTCTCTCTCTCTGTTCGAATTGTATCAGAATTTCTGTGAGTCGTATTTGACCCTTTTAGGATCATTGTCTCAGGTCTGTCCTCATGGCAGGGCTGGGAGGTGCCCAGGGAAGGAACTCTGTGCTGCATAGAAAGTCTAGTGCCCCTGGCACTGACCTGTTCCTTCTTTCCTGCTTCCCTTCTCTCCTCCACTTCCCTCTCCCCCCCCCCCTCCATCTTTCTGTGTAGCTGCCATCTTGGTCTATCTTCTCCCCCCGCCCCCATCTTCTTGCTCCCTAAACATTTCCTCAGAATTAAGTCTCGAAAGCTATTTGCATAAAACCATTGCAAAGGGGGTGAGAGTGACATTACTTTATGGACCTGGGTCAATAGCTTTGACAAATGAGGCTGAAAGCAGGGAAAACAAATTGTTAGTGTTCTATTGAAATTTCGCAGTGGGTATTAAATATTTGCATGAGGTAACCAAACACGCTAGGGGTTAGGCAGATGAATCCCATTCCAAAACCACTAAAATGAAAAGCCAACTGCAAATTAGGTTTGAAATGGACCTGCCTGTCCTCAGAGATTTCACAGTGACGAATGGATTAGTCCCCAAGTGGAACACAAACCTACTTTGCTTTCATAGAAGCAGACTAATAAAGGCTGTGTCTCTATGCAGTTCTGAGTCAACCAAGGCTCCGTCAACCTCTGTTTAATAGCCTGATGCTTCTCAGCTGAGCTTCTTAATTAAGTCGCAATAAGAGTTGGCCCTTAAGAAATCCCCAAACACCTGAGTTCTTGTCTTAATATCCTTTACTAGTGGTAGTGCCAGCAAAGAATTGAAAAAAGGGCATTCACCAGCCTCTGCAATCTCCACTTCAGTTCCACTAAGAAAAGATGTAGTTAAAGTAAGAACAAAATAAAACTGTTTCATTTTAATCTTATTGATCTTAGACATTCACTCCAAATGGAACCAGAATGTTTTGCTGAGGCTCTTCATGACAAGTGCCCTACACCCATCATGATAACCCCTAATTAAACATAGAGGGCTGAAATTACACTGTAGCAACAAATGCTCCCAAATCTCAGTGGTAACTGATTCAAAACTGTGTTTGTTGTGTATGAACTTAGATGCTTATTTTTCTTCTCATGTGAGGTTCATTGAAGGTCCAGGTGGCCCTCGAGAGTAGTGCCCCTGAGTAGACTCAACCATCGCAGAGGCTGAGGGGGGGGGACTCTGTCTTGGTGTCCCATCAAGTGCAGTGTGGATCTCGCAGCACCAGCTCCCCCATCATGGTGCAAGGCAGAGAGCCCTGGAGCTCACTCCCCTGCCATGAAATGCTTCAGTGAAGTGACCCACGGTGCCTCTTCCATCCACCCCAACCATCAAGAACATGCCTTCTGGCCCCACTTAGCTTAAAGGACATGGGGAAGCATTGTACCTCTATTTCTGGAGGTGAGACCATGGAAAATCATTAGTCAAATCCACTTCATCTGCCTTCATTAGTCAAGGACATGCATGTCCTCCAAGCGGCATGTAGCTTAATAAGATGTTTGTCTGTTTTTTTTTTTTTTTTTCCTCCAGAAACTTGGAGTCAGTTGTGCCTAGTTTGAGCTGGTTAGGATTGGGTAAGTTAAGATTGGATAGGACCACCAACTGGGCATGCTCCAGCTCCCCTTAACGACCTTCAGATGTCAGAGGGCTGAAAACGCCACCCTCTCATTGACTAAGTACCTTCACCTGTGAACCCATGTTCCATGAAGAGGCCCGAGGCTTAGTCACGCCTGCTCAGAAGGACAGGCTGCACCTGTTTCTGATCACCCTTCCCCACGCTCCCCACACTCAGCCACCCTGCTGCTTTATCCCCTAGCCCATAAATACCCCAGCCGCTCACCCTCTTGCAGGGGCTTGAGCTGAGACTGGTCTTATCTGTTCTGCACCTGATTGTCCTGCAAATACGCTGTGTCTTCTGCTGCAAATATCAATGTCTCAGGTCCTGGGTTTGCTTTGCATCAAACAAAGAGAACCTGGTGCGTCAGCACAAGAAGGGGATGATGCTCACGGGCAATTGAAGCTTCTCTCAAACCTTTTTCACACAGAAGTCTGCTATAGTAGAATTCCAGAGCCACTGTTAGAAACAACTGTTGTTGTTGTTCAAAAGAAAACTGTTTTGAACTTCCTTCTGAAAGGGGTGGCAGGTGGAAGTGACGCCCTGGGTCACTCTAGGAGCACAGAGGAAGGTCTGGGGTGTCCCCGAGGAGGCTCTGGCTTCACTTGTGTATGTTGCCCCCACCATGGAGTGTGAGCTCCATGGACGAGGGCTGAGCCGGCTCTGTTCATGTTGTGTTTTAACTCGTGTCTGGCACATAGTGGCTAGCGCATATCCAGTGGGCGGAGGAGGGAGGAAGGCCTGACCCCCAGTGTGACTGTATCTGAAGGTGGGGCCTGGAAGGAGGTCCTAAGGGTGGGGCCCTAATCTGTAAGGGCTCTTGCCCTTATAAGAGGAGGAGACGCCAGAGCTCCCTTCTCCTCACGCGCAAGGAAAAGACCGTGCTCCTCCCTGAACATGGTTCCTTCCTGAAACAGGCAGGGTCCCCAGAGGGGGCAGTTCAAGACCCCCCTCTGATTTTACCACGTAACTGATGAAAGTACTGAACAGAGAGGGGACGTATGTTAAAAGTGCAGACCTCCAAGTTGGTGCCATCTTAGGTGAAGGAGGCAGAATCCTCTGTCCCTTGGAAGAAAAGCTAAACCTTTGTTATTTCAGTTTTGGGACGTGGAGCAATGGCTGCTTTTACTACTTGACCAGCTGGGGAGTTAGGGTGGGGATCTCTGAAGGGAAGCGTTTCTCTCCATTCTTGGGGATCTCGGTCAAAAGGAAACCTTCCCCGCTCCAGGGTCTGTTACATACCTCCTGTCCACACTCCGGGCCCTGGGCAGGCCTAGCATCAGCACAAATGCCATCTAAAGAGGTAGCCCCACAGCCATCCCACCAGAGTGACACCATTGCCTCCCCCTGTGACCACAAACCTCCGCAAGCCTCAACTTCCTCATCTGTTAAAAAAAAAAAAAAAAAAAA
>SJYA01005147.1:28689-39810 GCA_006410615.1 Neotragus moschatus
CCTCCACTTCCCTCTCCCCCCCCCCCCATCTTTCTGTGTAGCTGCCATCTTGGTCTATCTTCTCCCCCCGCCCCCATCTTCTTGCTCCCTAAACATTTCCTCAGAATTAAGTCTCGAAAGCTATTTGCATAAAACCATTGCAAAGGGGGTGAGAGTGACATTACTTTATGGACCTGGGTCAATAGCTTTGACAAATGAGGCTGAAAGCAGGGAAAACAAATTGTTAGTGTTCTATTGAAATTTCGCAGTGGGTATTAAATATTTGCATGAGGTAACCAAACACGCTAGGGGTTAGGCAGATGAATCCCATTCCAAAACCACTAAAATGAAAAGCCAACTGCAAATTAGGTTTGAAATGGACCTGCCTGTCCTCAGAGATTTCACAGTGACGAATGGATTAGTCCCCAAGTGGAACACAAACCTACTTTGCTTTCATAGAAGCAGACTAATAAAGGCTGTGTCTCTATGCAGTTCTGAGTCAACCAAGGCTCCGTCAACCTCTGTTTAATAGCCTGATGCTTCTCAGCTGAGCTTCTTAATTAAGTCGCAATAAGAGTTGGCCCTTAAGAAATCCCCAAACACCTGAGTTCTTGTCTTAATATCCTTTACTAGTGGTAGTGCCAGCAAAGAATTGAAAAAAGGGCATTCACCAGCCTCTGCAATCTCCACTTCAGTTCCACTAAGAAAAGATGTAGTTAAAGTAAGAACAAAATAAAACTGTTTCATTTTAATCTTATTGATCTTAGACATTCACTCCAAATGGAACCAGAATGTTTTGCTGAGGCTCTTCATGACAAGTGCCCTACACCCATCATGATAACCCCTAATTAAACATAGAGGGCTGAAATTACACTGTAGCAACAAATGCTCCCAAATCTCAGTGGTAACTGATTCAAAACTGTGTTTGTTGTGTATGAACTTAGATGCTTATTTTTCTTCTCATGTGAGGTTCATTGAAGGTCCAGGTGGCCCTCGAGAGTAGTGCCCCTGAGTAGACTCAACCATCGCAGAGGCTGAGGGGGGGGGACTCTGTCTTGGTGTCCCATCAAGTGCAGTGTGGATCTCGCAGCACCAGCTCCCCCATCATGGTGCAAGGCAGAGAGCCCTGGAGCTCACTCCCCTGCCATGAAATGCTTCAGTGAAGTGACCCACGGTGCCTCTTCCATCCACCCCAACCATCAAGAACATGCCTTCTGGCCCCACTTAGCTTAAAGGACATGGGGAAGCATTGTACCTCTATTTCTGGAGGTGAGACCATGGAAAATCATTAGTCAAATCCACTTCATCTGCCTTCATTAGTCAAGGACATGCATGTCCTCCAAGCGGCATGTAGCTTAATAAGATGTTTGTCTGTTTTTTTTTTTTTTTTTTCCTCCAGAAACTTGGAGTCAGTTGTGCCTAGTTTGAGCTGGTTAGGATTGGGTAAGTTAAGATTGGATAGGACCACCAACTGGGCATGCTCCAGCTCCCCTTAACGACCTTCAGATGTCAGAGGGCTGAAAACGCCACCCTCTCATTGACTAAGTACCTTCACCTGTGAACCCATGTTCCATGAAGAGGCCCGAGGCTTAGTCACGCCTGCTCAGAAGGACAGGCTGCACCTGTTTCTGATCACCCTTCCCCACGCTCCCCACACTCAGCCACCCTGCTGCTTTATCCCCTAGCCCATAAATACCCCAGCCGCTCACCCTCTTGCAGGGGCTTGAGCTGAGACTGGTCTTATCTGTTCTGCACCTGATTGTCCTGCAAATACGCTGTGTCTTCTGCTGCAAATATCAATGTCTCAGGTCCTGGGTTTGCTTTGCATCAAACAAAGAGAACCTGGTGCGTCAGCACAAGAAGGGGATGATGCTCACGGGCAATTGAAGCTTCTCTCAAACCTTTTTCACACAGAAGTCTGCTATAGTAGAATTCCAGAGCCACTGTTAGAAACAACTGTTGTTGTTGTTCAAAAGAAAACTGTTTTGAACTTCCTTCTGAAAGGGGTGGCAGGTGGAAGTGACGCCCTGGGTCACTCTAGGAGCACAGAGGAAGGTCTGGGGTGTCCCCGAGGAGGCTCTGGCTTCACTTGTGTATGTTGCCCCCACCATGGAGTGTGAGCTCCATGGACGAGGGCTGAGCCGGCTCTGTTCATGTTGTGTTTTAACTCGTGTCTGGCACATAGTGGCTAGCGCATATCCAGTGGGCGGAGGAGGGAGGAAGGCCTGACCCCCAGTGTGACTGTATCTGAAGGTGGGGCCTGGAAGGAGGTCCTAAGGGTGGGGCCCTAATCTGTAAGGGCTCTTGCCCTTATAAGAGGAGGAGACGCCAGAGCTCCCTTCTCCTCACGCGCAAGGAAAAGACCGTGCTCCTCCCTGAACATGGTTCCTTCCTGAAACAGGCAGGGTCCCCAGAGGGGGCAGTTCAAGACCCCCCTCTGATTTTACCACGTAACTGATGAAAGTACTGAACAGAGAGGGGACGTATGTTAAAAGTGCAGACCTCCAAGTTGGTGCCATCTTAGGTGAAGGAGGCAGAATCCTCTGTCCCTTGGAAGAAAAGCTAAACCTTTGTTATTTCAGTTTTGGGACGTGGAGCAATGGCTGCTTTTACTACTTGACCAGCTGGGGAGTTAGGGTGGGGATCTCTGAAGGGAAGCGTTTCTCTCCATTCTTGGGGATCTCGGTCAAAAGGAAACCTTCCCCGCTCCAGGGTCTGTTACATACCTCCTGTCCACACTCCGGGCCCTGGGCAGGCCTAGCATCAGCACAAATGCCATCTAAAGAGGTAGCCCCACAGCCATCCCACCAGAGTGACACCATTGCCTCCCCCTGTGACCACAAACCTCCGCAAGCCTCAACTTCCTCATCTGTTAAAAAAAAAAAAAAAAAAAAAAGACTGCTAACTCCGCCTCCCCCAAGGCTGCGTGAGGGTCATTGGGGCCTGGCAGGCCACAGGGGCCCAGCTCCAGGAGTTGGGTGGCTGTCTACAGGAGTGAAACCCTATGTGGCCAAACCTTTTGTCTTTAGAGTCAGCTTGGAAATCTGGTGGTTTTATTTGGAGTTTCCCAACTAATTAAATTTCAACAGCCTGTGGCCCAGATTCACCTGAGGCTATCAATTTTCTGAACTTAAGTGCCGGAGGAAAGAACTGTAAACTAGGAGTTCAAATGTTGTGAAAGTGAAAGTTGCTCAGTTGTGTCTGACTGTTTGCAAGTCCATGGAATCCTCCAGGCCAGAATACTGGAGTGGGTAGCCTTTCCCATCTCCAGGGGATCTTTCCAACCCAGGGATCGAATCCAGGTCTCCCGCATTGCAGGCAGACTCTTTACCAGTTGAGTTACAAGGGAATCCCAAGAATACTGGAGTGGGTAGCCTATCCCTTCTCCAGCGGATCTTCCCGGCCCAGGAATCGAACGAGGGTCTCCTGCATTGCAGGCGGATTCTTTACCAATTGAGCTATCAGGGAAGTCCTCAGACTCTTATAGTAATGGTATTAGTATTTGTCGCTCAGTCGTGTCCGACTCTTTGCAGCCCCATGGACTGTAGCCCACCAGGCTCCTCCATCCATGGGATTCTCTAGGCAAAAATACTGGAGTGGGTTGCCATTTCCTCCTCCAGGGGACCTTCCCAACTGTACGTAAAGGAGACTTCATTAATGTGCATTAGAGGATACCCCAGGTTAACCTGTTACAGAAAACTGTCTCTTGAGTCTATAAATTCTATACCTCTGGTTGGCCTATTGTTTTTCTTTAGGTTTTAAGGTGAATGATATGGGGTTGTTTCCATCAACCTGATTGAGAATCTAAAGGCACAGTTGAAATGCCTATTTTTCTTGCTATCCTCAGAAGTGAAGTGAAAGTTGCTCAGTCGTGTCCGACTCTTTGCGACCCCATGGACTACAGTCCATGGAATTCTCCAGGCCAGAATACTGGAGTGGGTAGCCTTTCCCTTCTCCAGGGGATCCTCCCAACCCAGGGACTGAACCCAGGTCTCCCGCATTGCAGGTGGGTTCTTTACCAGCTGAGCTACAAAGGAAGCAAATAAGGGGAAATGAAGCCAAATCTGGAACAGGAGAGGTTTAAACATGCGAAGGATGTCCAGTTAGCAAACTTATAAATGCTTTGGCAACAGTTTAAATCATAATCTTATTTTGCTGCTGTTACATTCATATTTATTCCCAATACCTGAGACATTTAAGGTACTCAGTGATATGGGCCTTGATCTCTAGTCTACTAAAAGAGTGCTCTAAATTTCACAAGACTTGTATTCTGCACACCCAAACCAAACTCCCTCAGAAGAGATTGCTGCAAATCTACTCCATGACTCTCATTCTTTTCAGCTTACAGTACAAATAACTCATTTTTTGCCACCTATGTCTTATAGTAAAGCAGTGCTGAAAAATTAAATAGAATGTTCAGTTGCCATATAGGCTACAAAAATGATTTGCTGGTGGTGATTTTTAAGCTTGATTCTAAATTTATTGAATTGCACTTGGAAGACGTGGTTCAAATTTTGCTACTTAAGGTATCTTGAAATTATAGGCTTACTCTCCCTAAAATTTCAAAAAGCATAGTGCTTAGGCTCTTAAGGGTATAGCAATGATAGACACTTTCATAGTCATTTCTAAAAAGCAACACTTCATAGTTTTCTGTCTCCAATGATTCTCTAATATACTTGTAGAAGGAAGGTTCCAAATAGGAAAAAGGAGTATGTCCAGGCTGTATATTGTCACCTGCTTATTTAACTTATATGCAGAGTACATCATGAAGTGCTCGGCTGGAAGAAGCACAAGCTGGAATCAAGATTGCCGGGAGAAATATCAATAACCTCAGATATGCAGATGACACCACCGTTATGGCAGAAAGTGTAAGAGGAACTAAAGAGCCTCTTGATGAAAGTGAAAGTGGAGAGTGAAAAAGTTGGCTTAAAGCTCAACATTCAGAAAATGGAGATCATGGCATATGGTCCCATCACTTCATGGGAAATAGATGGAGAAACAGTGTCAGACTTTATTTTGGGGGGCTCCAAAATCACTGCAGATGGTGATTGCAGCCATCAAATTAAAAGATGCTTACTCCTTGGGAGGAAAGTTATGAGCAACCTAGATAGCATATTCAAAAGCAGAGACATTACTTTGCCAACAAAGGTCCGTCTAGTCAAGGCTATGGTTTTTCCAGTGGTCATGTATGGATGTCAGAGTTGGACTGTGAAGAAAGCTGAGCACCGAAGAATTGAAGCTTTTGAACTGTGGTGTTGGAGAAGACTCTTGAGAGTCCCATGGACTGCAAGGACATCCAACCAGTCCATTCTGAAGGAGACCAGCCCTGGGATTTCTTTGGAAGGAATGATGCTGAAGCTGAAGCTCCAGTACTTTGGCCACCTCATGTGAAGAGTTGACTCATTGGAAAAGACTCTGATGCTGGGAGGGATTCGGGGCAGGAGGAGAAGGGGACGACAGAGGATGAGATGGCTGGATGGCATCACTGACTCGATGTGAGTTTGAGTGAACCCCGGGAGTTGGTGATGGACAGGCAGGCCTGGCGTGCTGCGACTCATGGGATCGCAAAGAGTCGGACACGACTGAGTGACTGAACTGAGAAGGAAGGCAACAGAAAACCAAGTATAAAAATAGCTAAGCTCTCCACAGTTGGGCTTCCTGCCTGCTTTTGCTGCTCAAAGAAAAGAGGAGACACCATCTTGCAATAAAGGCTTCACAGACAACTCGGCCTCTCCAGCGACAGCTGGCATTTGATGCCCCATATCTCTTAGTTCTTGTTGCCAATGGTCGGCCTGGCAATGGTGGTGAAATGGGAGCAGTTAATCTGTAGCTTAATTAATCTGTAAAAACAGCTTACCGCTCTGTATTTTCTTCAGCACTGCTAACTTCTTTCTGGATGTTTTTACACTTTTCCTCCAAATCACAGAATCTCTCCTCCCAAAGACTGATTAACTGGTAAAGTTCCTGTGAATATATTTTCTTTGCTTTCTTCACGTCTTCAGTTAAGTTTTCACACAGCTTCTGTGATTCAGCCAAGGAAGAAGCTGTATTTTCTTTTAGTTCGCGTAGATTGTTACACAGTGTACTAAGAAAGGCATCCATTTCCTCCTCCTGATCTTCTATCTTATTAGCCACAAGAGACGAAGCCTTGAAAATATTCTTCAGTTGACTACTGGTTTCCAGGATAGATGCCACAGTGGGGGATAAAGATGTTCCCAGTGAACTGAGAAGGTCAGCAATCAATTCCTGAAGTACAGTTTTACTTTCTGCTGCTAACGACTGTTCTTTCAATATCATATTAGACATCTGAGAAACGAGTGTAGACACATTTTCTGGAATCGATGTGAGAGACCCAAGTGCTGCAGGAATGGTGTCTGATGCAGACACACTGAACGCCAGCAGGGCACCACGTGAGGCCTTGTGAACGTCCAGCATGACCTTTGTTCCATGCTGCCATCCTTAATTCTTCCATACTGTTAAACAGACTGCTCAAGTTTTTGCCATAAACACCCTGAACTTCTGTGTTATGCTGATCAACTGCCTTCCCTTCAACTGTGTTAAGCATCCCGCTGGCAGCGTCATGAAGTCTCTCCATACTTTCCCAAGCCGAGGTGATATATTCTCCAACAAGCTGTAATTTTGTTTCCTGCAAATGTCTTTGAGTGGTTTCAAGTTCCTGTGTCTTACTTTGCAGGTCAGATTTGCACTGGTTAAGTTCATTCTTACCGTCCATAAACAATTTTGTGACTATTTAGCTCTTAACAGCAGCAATTTTTTCAACCAATTCTACAGTTTCTTCCTCCTGAACAGTTTTCCACTCATAGCTCTAAATTTTTCTTCAGAAATGTACACTCCATTTTTTTCACGATTTGCAGCAAGACCCCATTTCAGACACACTCTCTCTCCTGTATATTCCTTAATCAGAGCTCTCTCGGTGAGTTTCTGGTTCATCTCAGGCTTCTTGAGTATGTTCTTTGCTCTATGAGCATATTCCAATGTACTCAGTTTCCTCCAGGTTGAGAGACGCAGGAGAAACTGTTGCGATGATAGATGTTCTTATACGTCCCCCAAGAGAGTCCTGGAGGATTTTAGTCAGTTTACATTCTCGATGAGAAACATGAGGTGTTGTTTCTACAAGAATAGCAATAACCCTTCCCAGAATCAACAGGGACTGATTGATATTTCCAGCTTCCCGAGCTCTCTTGTCAACTGCTCCACGATGGCCAGTGTCCTCACTGCCTGCAAGTTCAACCTTAATCAGAGCTTTCTTGGTGAGTTTCTGGTTAACCTCAGGCTTATTGAGTATATTCTTTTCTCTAGCCCAATTCTGCCACCGCCTTTTCCCATCATGTTGCCAAGACTCAGTTCTTATAACTTGGGGATACTGACACATTTGTCCAATGGCCAATGGACTGCTGTGACATTCAAATGAAAGGTACTGGTAAGGTGAAATTCATTCATTCACTTGAGTAATTATTTGTGGGTTCTAGATCCTTAGGAAAATGATGGGGTAATAATTAAAGGTTGGAACTCTAAACAACCCCCCACTCCCTGCCCCCCATACACACCCGTACACTGCCCCCCCCCAACATACACACCCGTAGACCAAATACTGGCTTCCTTACCCACGAACTCTGGGAGAATTAATAATACTTGAGTTATTGCCAAATTTGTGCTCAGTTGTGTCTGACTCTTTGTGACCGCATAGACTGTAGCCAGCCAGGCTCCTCTGTCTGTGGGATTTCTCAGGCCAGAATATTGGAGTGGGTTGCCATTTCCTCATCCAGGGCATCTTCCCAACACAGCGACCAAATCTGCGACAGTCTCGTCTCCTGCATTGGTAGGCAGATTTTTACCAATGCTCCATATTTGCAAAGCATTTACCACGTAGAAAAAGTTGCTATAAAAGCCTTTGAAAACAAAAGATTTCTTTGACATAAACTAGGTCGAGTTACTCTTTAAGGAGACAACTGAATATCTTAAATTATATCATAAGAGGTAAAAGAAAGCAGGACACACCAGTATAACAAAATTCTTAATTATTAATCATTAGCCGTTGGGAACACAGATGTCCAGGATGCCTTACTTTACTTGGGTTACAAACTAAAGATTAATTCTACTGCCATTAGAGCATCCTAGGTTTCTTTTTATTAACTAATTACCCAAGTGATATGTGAATAATGCTCCTTTAATAAGTAATGAAAACATTTAGATGAGGCTAAAGTTCTCTGTGATATCTGATGTAATCCTCCCATAACATGTGAGGGAAAAGAAACGATCTCAGTAGCTTGAAGCAACAGCGTTTATTATCTGCTCAGATTTATGTCCATGGCTGGGCAGTGGGCATGTGACTCCACAAGACCCTGACTTACAGACCCGAAATGGCAGTTCCTCGCCATCTAGAAAGTGTCACCACAGCAAGAAAGCAAGATACATCATGGATCACAGTGACCTCCTCTCCAGATTGACACACACTTCCTGTCACATTCCACTGGCCCTTGTCAGGCACGTGGCCACTCCCAGTTCACAGGTGACAAGGGTCAATCCTATCATGCACTTGACCCCTTCCCTGACCTTGGGAAAGTTGCTTAATTTCCCTGCAGCTCAGTTTCCTCATTTGTAAAATTAGAACAGATACTAATTTCAGGGCATTGATAAGGAAAACAAGTGTAAAGTGCTTACAGTGGTGTTCAAAGTCTAGCCGTGATACTGATGAAGACGACGCTTTACGTCTGTACAGCACTGTGTAGTCTAAGTGTGTCTTGTGCCAGTCTGTAATGTATAAGCAGCTGCATTTTCAACCCACAGAATAATCTTCCATTGTGTTCCATCACTTTGTTGTGTGCATACATAGATGAATATAACGCATATAAAACATACCTATTTCTGTTTCCATGCAAACTTTGAGACCCAATTTTAGTGCTTTCGGTCTGAGGCTACAGCATAATTTATAGAGCAACCAGTGGGTGGATGCTGGATATTTCTTCATGTGAGCAAGAGAAGACGGGCTGCTTTCAACAGGCAGTTCTGGCCTGCATGCCCATTGGCCTTTGGCAGTCTAATGTCAGAGGCGACGTGAATCAGGGCGCTCAGATGCTTGAACGGTGACACCGTTGGAAACCCGGAGTCTTTCTTGGCCCATTTAGAACAAGCACTGTTGGTGTCTCAAAAATTACAGTTTATTTTGTTTCCTTCTGGGAAACTGAGTATTAATTCATCCTTGTAAAGCACATGTCTCTGGAATAGCCAACCAGGCGCTAATGCTCACTTCCCTTAAGCTAATCTGTCTCTGTTATTAACACCACGCAGCTCCGTGCTCTTCCATATCCCCATGACAGCCAATCATCTGGTCAATCTGATTTTTTTTAAGCCTTAATTGAACCCCTAAAATGTGTTTACTCTGAATGCATTAAGGTTATACTTATCAAATCGGAACTATATTCCCTCCTTAAATTACCTTGAAAACAAAATCAATAGTTTATTTAACCAGAGTCAAGAAAAGAAAGGGGGGAAAAATACCCTGGGGAATTTTTGTAATAAGTTTTACTTGGAAAGAAACAATGTGGATAAACAGGGGGAAGGAATTTCAGTGTGAAGCAAAGAATATGGGGTGGCTTGGAGGAACAGACAGGCACCTAATTTAATATTGTTCCTTTCTGTGCAGTTTCTTACAAAATAGGTCACCAGCTTTTGTTGCTTTCTGAGCAAACCATAGGAACAACCAGCTGACATTTTTTAATATGACAGCAGCTGGATTTAATACAGGCATTTATAGCATTTCTTTAACCAAATATTTGAGATCATTAAAAACCTGGGCTGCCTATTAATGCCTCCAAATCGGACTCCAGGGGGGAAATTTTGATCCAATTCTGATGCCTCTGCCTACGCTCCCAGTGGGCTATACATTTGCAGGTTCTCAGGTTTTCTGCTCCAGGTCATAGCTCCTCTGTATTGAGAAATGAGGATCTCCGTGGAGTGACAGGTATAGCCCAGTATTCTCTAAAACCAGGGTCCCGAACCTCTGGGATCTGACGCCTGAATAATCTAAGGTGAAGCTGATGTAATAATAATGAGTGTAATGTAATGTACTTGAATCACCCCGAAACCATCCCCCCAACCGAGTCTGTGGAAAAATTGTCTTCCATGAAACCGATCCCTCGTGCAGAAACACTAGGGAACAGCTGCGCTAAGATCCGAGCCTTCCCATCAATGAATCTTCTGCTGGCACTTTGAGGATACCCGACAGCAAGCAGAAGGCAGCTTCTTCCAGAAAAGCTGATGAATGTCTCCTGGGGGATGGATGGTTGGATTGAAGTCTAAACGTAAGAGGAGACAAGAGGGTTGGTTATTTCGTCCAGCTTCCAAATCTTTCCAAGTTGCTTCCCTTTTGGATCTACACGTCCTGGTCCTGCAAGTCTTAGAATTCTCATCGAATCGGATGAGATTTGGGAATCCTGGAGCTCAGCTCATCATCTTCTTCAGCTCTTCCCATGTCCTTTTTCATCAAATATTTCCTGAGCATTTCCCCCCGGCACCTGGCCTTAATCCAGGCTCTGTGCTGACGGTGGAGACCGTGGAACAGAATAGCTGTGATCTCTGCCCCATCTGAGAGAATAGAAAATAAAAGACCTACAAACAGATAAATAAGATAGTTTCAGGTACTGAGAAGTGCCATGAAGCAAGGTAGGACCAAATATTATGTCACGGTCTCTAATACCTAGAGTTCCAAAGCTTCCATGGTCTACTCTTTGCAAAAACTTGATTCACAAATTTGTTTCACCTGGTGACCTTCCCATAGCTTTCCGAATAGCTTTTTTTTTTTTTTCTTTTGGCTTAACTAGAGCCAGTCTCTGTTTGCGACCAAAGAGGCTAGTGGATACAGAAATAGTGAAAAATAATCAAGAATTCTAACAAGATTGTCCTCAGAACCTCAAATACAATTGGAAGAGAAGGGTAAGACCCGCCCTGTTCAGAGGAGACACTTGGCAGGGTTTTGGCTGCCCTGCATGTCCACTGGGGAGAAAGCACAACTTGAGAGATGTGAGTTGTTTTCTGGGGTCAAAATGAGGACTAGACCCCAGAAGACAGTGTCCCAGATGAACTGCTCTCGGGTAGGTCAGTGATCTGAATGAGGGGGGTGCT
>SJYA01005147.1:39929-51044 GCA_006410615.1 Neotragus moschatus
AAAATTACAGTTTATTTTGTTTCCTTCTGGGAAACTGAGTATTAATTCATCCTTGTAAAGCACATGTCTCTGGAATAGCCAACCAGGCGCTAATGCTCACTTCCCTTAAGCTAATCTGTCTCTGTTATTAACACCACGCAGCTCCGTGCTCTTCCATATCCCCATGACAGCCAATCATCTGGTCAATCTGATTTTTTTTAAGCCTTAATTGAACCCCTAAAATGTGTTTACTCTGAATGCATTAAGGTTATACTTATCAAATCGGAACTATATTCCCTCCTTAAATTACCTTGAAAACAAAATCAATAGTTTATTTAACCAGAGTCAAGAAAAGAAAGGGGGGAAAAATACCCTGGGGAATTTTTGTAATAAGTTTTACTTGGAAAGAAACAATGTGGATAAACAGGGGGAAGGAATTTCAGTGTGAAGCAAAGAATATGGGGTGGCTTGGAGGAACAGACAGGCACCTAATTTAATATTGTTCCTTTCTGTGCAGTTTCTTACAAAATAGGTCACCAGCTTTTGTTGCTTTCTGAGCAAACCATAGGAACAACCAGCTGACATTTTTTAATATGACAGCAGCTGGATTTAATACAGGCATTTATAGCATTTCTTTAACCAAATATTTGAGATCATTAAAAACCTGGGCTGCCTATTAATGCCTCCAAATCGGACTCCAGGGGGGAAATTTTGATCCAATTCTGATGCCTCTGCCTACGCTCCCAGTGGGCTATACATTTGCAGGTTCTCAGGTTTTCTGCTCCAGGTCATAGCTCCTCTGTATTGAGAAATGAGGATCTCCGTGGAGTGACAGGTATAGCCCAGTATTCTCTAAAACCAGGGTCCCGAACCTCTGGGATCTGACGCCTGAATAATCTAAGGTGAAGCTGATGTAATAATAATGAGTGTAATGTAATGTACTTGAATCACCCCGAAACCATCCCCCCAACCGAGTCTGTGGAAAAATTGTCTTCCATGAAACCGATCCCTCGTGCAGAAACACTAGGGAACAGCTGCGCTAAGATCCGAGCCTTCCCATCAATGAATCTTCTGCTGGCACTTTGAGGATACCCGACAGCAAGCAGAAGGCAGCTTCTTCCAGAAAAGCTGATGAATGTCTCCTGGGGGATGGATGGTTGGATTGAAGTCTAAACGTAAGAGGAGACAAGAGGGTTGGTTATTTCGTCCAGCTTCCAAATCTTTCCAAGTTGCTTCCCTTTTGGATCTACACGTCCTGGTCCTGCAAGTCTTAGAATTCTCATCGAATCGGATGAGATTTGGGAATCCTGGAGCTCAGCTCATCATCTTCTTCAGCTCTTCCCATGTCCTTTTTCATCAAATATTTCCTGAGCATTTCCCCCCGGCACCTGGCCTTAATCCAGGCTCTGTGCTGACGGTGGAGACCGTGGAACAGAATAGCTGTGATCTCTGCCCCATCTGAGAGAATAGAAAATAAAAGACCTACAAACAGATAAATAAGATAGTTTCAGGTACTGAGAAGTGCCATGAAGCAAGGTAGGACCAAATATTATGTCACGGTCTCTAATACCTAGAGTTCCAAAGCTTCCATGGTCTACTCTTTGCAAAAACTTGATTCACAAATTTGTTTCACCTGGTGACCTTCCCATAGCTTTCCGAATAGCTTTTTTTTTTTTTTCTTTTGGCTTAACTAGAGCCAGTCTCTGTTTGCGACCAAAGAGGCTAGTGGATACAGAAATAGTGAAAAATAATCAAGAATTCTAACAAGATTGTCCTCAGAACCTCAAATACAATTGGAAGAGAAGGGTAAGACCCGCCCTGTTCAGAGGAGACACTTGGCAGGGTTTTGGCTGCCCTGCATGTCCACTGGGGAGAAAGCACAACTTGAGAGATGTGAGTTGTTTTCTGGGGTCAAAATGAGGACTAGACCCCAGAAGACAGTGTCCCAGATGAACTGCTCTCGGGTAGGTCAGTGATCTGAATGAGGGGGGTGCTTGCAGTCAAGGTCGTATTTTGGCAGAGGCTTGCTGCCAGTCACAAGGAGCAGGTGTGTTTGTTAGTGATTTTAGTGCTTTGCTAGATACAGGGAGATGCAAGAATCTGGGTTCCTAAGATCTTTTCCTGAAAATGTCTAACATGTGACGTGTTCTGCCAGTTTTGCCCAGAGTGCCTCACTCCTGATCTCCGGCCTGAACTCCTTTCAGGATGTGTTGAAGGTCAGTGACTGCGGTGGCGTGTGACTTAATCCTTGCAGGGGCAGATGGCGCTTGACAGTCGTATCTAAACACTGCTGGTGTCTGCGGGGGATGTCCTGTTTTAGCTGCCATCCCATCCCCTGCTTCCACGGCCTCTGCTGCAGGTAGAGCTCTCACCTGTTCAGGGCTTGGCCAGTCGGCACGTGGAGGCTTCCCTGAAAGCTGGAGATGCAGAAGCAGGGTTAGTGACGATTCTGCGCTGCTGATGGGGGGGCATCGTGACTCGTCTCCAGAGACGGCTGGGACCAAAGAGCTGGAATCCAGTGCTCAGGTTAACACTGCAGAGCTCCACGGTGTAACTGAGACAGGATTCCCAGCTGCAGAGACTCCCAGAAGCCTGATTTGCTGTTCCTGGCAGAGAGCTGGGGAGCTTCCTGTTGCCGCTCATTAAATTCCTTTCCTGCTTGAGCCGAGTGGACACAGGCGACCGAGCCCCCTGACAGAGGCGTGGTCAGGACCTTCTGCTCCACGTGCCTCTCCTTTCTGAGTCTGAGCAACTGGTGATCCTCAGAGCCACTGAACTGTCTGTCTGGGGAGTGGGGGAACCTTTCCTTGTCGCCTGCCTGCAGCAGCTGACAGACTAGCAGAGCAGAAAACGTTTTTTTGCTTCACAATGTGAAAATTGGATGGTAAATCAATGGTGGGCCATCTGTGAACACGCTCCCACAAATGCCAAGTGTTCTGAGTTGGTGGACAACAAGTCCCTGGAGAGTTCTTCTCAGCATCGATATTCATAACAATGAAAATGGATTCTCCTGAGGGGCGGGGTAGGGAAGAGAGCTGGTCACAAAGTGGGAGAAAAGCCGCCCTGGCCCCTGAACCCCGTGAGGAGTGAGACACAGAGAGTTGGAGGTTGAGGGGAAGGAGAAGAGTCAGGATCAAGTGAAAAGAATACATTGGCTGCTGGGTCTGGCCTTCCTGGCGGTCCCCCAGCATCCATGATCTCTTCTGGAGTCGTGGAATCCCAGAGCCTTGTTTGATCACTCAGAGTGTGTTAGGAACTCGTGCAGGGGTTCATGGCCAGTTCAGTCAGTGGGAACATGAGTGTAAGCTCCATGTTCAAATTCTGGGAAGTATCACAAGGAACTCAAGCTGCTTTCCAGTTTGCTGCGGTTGGAACACAGACGCAGGTGCCCATCCAGGGCAGGCACCACCCGGCCGAGCACATGGTGGAGGGGGCCTGGGCTCTCAGCGTCTGGAGAGCCACAGTGCGAGCCCTGCAGTACCCACCTTTAATGGACACAGATACACTTATCTTTAAGGCACTATCAGGCTTGGAAATTCACAGCAGGCTGTAATCTCACTAACACACAGTCCATGTTGCTCAGCACCGGGCCTAGGACCTGGGCAGAGGGAGGAGGTCGTTGAGAAGAGATTGTGTAGTTCCAGGTAAATGTCTGGTAGAAAGAGAACTTGAAACTCTACGGGGATGGAGGCTGAGTGGTGAGAAGCAGAGGGCAGGGGTTACGGGAATGAGTGCAGCAGACACTTGGGGCTTGGTCAGGGTAGGTGGGCGGGGGAACCGGGCCCCGAGGCTGGAGGATGAGGGGAGAATGGCAGAGAACGTGGCTTACCTTCAAGGCTCAGAAGGTGAGTTGGCCCTCCTTACCAAGTCAGCAGGAGGCAATTAAACCTCACTAGACTGGGTTTCTAGAGGGTCTCTTAACCTACAGTTAAGATGCACAGGGCCCAGCACACAGCCAGGGCTCAGTTATCTGCCTCATGAAATAAAGGTGAGCTATCTGTGTAGTAACCCACCAACCAAGTCAAAGAGGTGGTAATGCGGTTTGGTGGTTAAAGGAAGGACGCCAGAACCTGAAGACTGGGCTTTAAATGCTTAAAGTCTAGCTTTACCACTTAGCAGGTGATGAGTAATCTGGGCAAGGTAATTAACAAGCTCATTCTCCTGTAAATGGGTGATGGTGGTGATAAAGCCTCTCCTTATAGGGACTGGCCTTCCCGGGTGGCGCTCTGGTAAAGAATCGCCCGCCAATGCCGGAAACTGGAGTAGGAAATGGCAACCCACACCAATATTCTTGCCTGGGAAATCTCACGGTCAGAGGATGGCAGGCGACTGTCCTTGGGGTCACAGAGTCAGATATGACCGTGCACACACGCCTATAGGGATTGTTGAGTGGGGTATATACATACAGATGGAGGAGTAACTATTTAGCTCAGTGCCTGGAAAACATGTGCTGGATATAGAACTGTAGCATTATCATTTTGTAGTTGTTGATTGCAAGAAGAGGACCCCAGGCTCTTTAAGCCAATTTCCTCTTTCTAAAATGTCCTGGCAGCCTTTCCCCTCATGTGTTCAAACCCCCACCCTGGTTCTGAGCCCTGGTAAGCCTCAAGTTCTCCCTATGAAACCTATTCTGACATCATATTATTTCTTATCGGGGTCTAGATGAGGTCTGTCCTGGTCATCTTCTAGATTCTGATTTTATTCCATCCCCTGATCTCCAGTCACATGAAGCACCCACATCACCCTTGGATCCCTGCTGAATTCTCCAAATTCATCCCTTCTATTTCCTTCTGCATTTAAAAATCCATGTAACCCCCACCCCACCCCCACACACACTTTTAACACCTAATTTAAAAACATGTAAATCACTGCACCAGTAATATTTAACATTCATTTTCTAAAGGAAAACTTAGATCACTTTTCAGGTATGTCTGGTGGAAGCTCAGGACCACAGAAATTTGACATACATCATCAATGATTTGGAAAATGCATGAGAAACTCGGCTCTAATTGATGGAAATTTCACCTTATTCCCTTTTCTTTCAAACCTGTCCTTTTCTGGCAGAATTTGATGGGAATGTGCTCTATTTTTATGCTCGGAAATCTTTCATTGATCGGCAATGCCACAAAAACATGGGTGAGTTAACACAGAAAATTTACAAATGTCTGTGACCACACACTCCAGATGTTTAATACATGATTCTAATTGTGAATAGTGCATGACTGATCAATATAACTATTGTGGGCAGATAGTCACAAATGAATATTATTGATATAAAGAGACAAGATTCAGCTATTCCCTCCTTTAAAAAATAACTTTAGTTTGATTTGGTGTAAGCATGGTGAATCTTGAACTTCACAAGTGACTCAGTTGGCAAAGAACCCACCTGCCAATGCAGGAGAAGCAAGAGACGGGCTCGATCCCTGGGTTGGGAAGTTCCCCTATGGACAGAGGAGCCGGGTGGGCCACAGTCCATGGGGCTTGCAAAGCGCTGGACACGACTGAGCGCGAGGCACAGGCAGGATAGTGGACCTTGATCCATGTAAATAGATGGGCGTTGAAGAGCTTCTATTATGTCACCATGCTTTGTGTGCCTTCCACAGAAATGGGCTGCCTTGCTTTCTGGCTTTTGAATGAGTTTGCCCACACGTGGGGAGAATGGGTGGGAGACAGGAAGTACGAGGGCGGGTCTTCATTCTATTGGATTCCACAGGGAGTGGCCCCAGCTGGGTGCCTCCCCTCCAGGTCACAGCTCCTGTCTGCCTCCCCTCCAGGTCACAGCTCCTGTCTGCCTCCCCTCCAGGTCACAGCTCCTGTCTGCCTCCCCTCCAGGTCACAGCTCCTGTCTGCCTCCCCTCCAGGTCACAGCTCCTGTCTGCCTCCCCTCCAGGTCACAGCTCCTGTCTGCCTCCCCTCCAGGTCACAGCTCCTGTCTGCCTCCCCTCCAGGTCACAGCTCCTGTCTGCCTCCCCTCCAGGTCACAGCTCCTGTCTGCCTCCCCTCCAGGTCACAGCTCCTGTCTGCCTCCCCTCCAGGTCACAGCTCCTGTCTGCCTCCCCTCCAGGTCACAGCTCCTGTCTGCCTCCCCTCCAGGTCACAGCTCCTGTCTGCCTCCCCTCCAGGTCACAGCTCCTGTCTGCCTCCCCTCCAGGTCACAGCTCCTGTCTGCCTCCCCTCCAGGTCACAGCTCCTGTCTGCCTCCCCTCCAGGTCACAGCTCCTGTCTGCCTCCCCTCCAGGTCACAGCTCCTGTCTGCCTCCCCTCCAGGTCACAGCTCCTGTCTGCCTCCCCTCCAGGTCACAGCTCCTGTCTGCCTCCCCTCCAGGTCACAGCTCCTGTCTGCCTCCCCTCCAGGTCACAGCTCCTGTCTGCCTCCCCTCCAGGTCACAGCTCCTGTCTGCCTCCCCTCCAGGTCACAGCTCCTGTCTGCCTCCCCTCCAGGTCACAGCTCCTGTCTGCCTCCCCTCCAGGTCACAGCTCCTGTCTGCCTCCCCTCCAGGTCACAGCTCCTGTCTGCCTCCCCTCCAGGTCACAGCTCCTGTCTGCCTCCCCTCCAGGTCACAGCTCCTGTCTGCCTCCCCTCCAGGTCACAGCTCCTGTCTGCCTCCCCTCCAGGTCACAGCTCCTGTCTGCCTCCCCTCCAGGTCACAGCTCCTGTCTGCCTCCCCTCCAGGTCACAGCTCCTGTCTGCCTCCCCTCCAGGTCACAGCTCCTGTCTGCCTCCCCTCCAGGTCACAGCTCCTGTCTGCCTCCCCTCCAGGTCACAGCTCCTGTCTGCCTCCCCTCCAGGTCACAGCTCCTGTCTGCCTCCCCTCCAGGTCACAGCTCCTGTCTGCCTCCCCTCCAGGTCACAGCTCCTGTCTGCCTCCCCTCCAGGTCACAGCTCCTGTCTGCCTCCCCTCCAGGTCACAGCTCCTGTCTGCCTCCCCTCCAGGTCACAGCTCCTGTCTGCCTCCCCTCCAGGTCACAGCTCCTGTCTGCCTCCCCTCCAGGTCACAGCTCCTGTCTGCCTCCCCTCCAGGTCACAGCTCCTGTCTGCCTCCCCTCCAGGTCACAGCTCCTGTCTGCCTTCCCTCCAGGTCACAGCTCCTGTCTGCCTTCAAGTCCCAGAAACCTCCCCCAACTTCACCCCACCCAGGGCCCCGCTGGTACAGCCAGGGCCCCGCGATAGCCTTTGTCATTCCCCTCCACCCTGCTCACAAGTTTTAAATAGTACCTACGTGAAGCTCTCCTCCAATTAGCCAATATGAGTGCCATCTGTTTTCTGCTGGAATCCCAACCGATCAATCTTCCTTTTATAAAGGGGGAGAAGGGCGTTTGTAAAAGAGAATGTGGAAAAGAAGAACCCACAGAGAGCACACGGCGGTTGCGAGGGGTCTGGATATTGATTCTCTTAAAACGGTCTGTGCCTGTGAACCTTTACAAAGTCACCGAGTGCCCCCAGGGGTCTGAGTACTCCAATTTGATGATCGCTGATCTAATATCCGACCATCTGCCCCTCTCTCCTCGGCCCCGTAATTGCAAGAACCATGTTGGGAACGAAAAAGTCGTTAAAGCTGGTGAGTGTGTTAGCGTCCAGACTAAAGGATGCTGAGGGATGCCAGGTAGCCACAGTGTGTGTGCTTCCATCCGTCTCATAGCAGGGAAGCCACTTCCCTCCTTGAGATGTTGTTGGGGAGGGGCTGATCTCAGGAGGCAAGGACCCCAGGGTCACCTGCTTGAGTCGAGCACTTATCACCCTTGGCAGGGAGCCTGCCTGGTTTATCCACCAGCCTCTCTGTAGCACTGATTTAGAAATTCCAGACAACCCAGTGAGAGTTCTTTATTGCAGCGGTGGGCAACTGATCTACAATAACATGTAAAAAGATAGGGGTCCCCAGGCAACAACAGCAGCTGCCGATTAAGTTGAAATTGGAGTTAAAATGTGCTCTGGATCCACCTGCTAGGAGGAGTTGGAGGGCAGTGGGGAAAGGGGTTGGGGTGGTGATTCCACGCTTCCCATCCTGGAAACTGC
This sequence comes from Neotragus moschatus, assembly GCA_006410615.1. NCBI lineage: Eukaryota > Metazoa > Chordata > Mammalia > Artiodactyla > Bovidae > Neotragus > Neotragus moschatus. Next base: position 47,923 of record SJYA01005147.1, read on the forward strand.
CTAGAAACTCCAGGGTCATTGCTGAATAATCTATAGGTGTCTTCATCCCCAGGTGAAGTGGTTAAGAGCCTGCCTGCCAGTGCAGGAGAGACGCGAGACACACGGGTTCAATCCCTAGGTCAGGAAGATCCCCTGGAGAAGGGCATGGCAACCCAGTCCAGTATTCATGCCTGGAAAATCCCATGGACAGAGGAACCTAGCGAGCTACAGTCCAGGGGGTCACAAAGAGTGCTGGACATGACTGACGTGACTTAGCCCTTCCACCCAGAAGGCCATGGCTGTGGAAGTGCTTGCACAGCTGCGCTCGTGGGTCTTATCTCCCAGGCTCATTCAGAGGAAACCAACCTCCCTCCCTTCCTGTCCTCGAAGTGGTGCCCACTTCGTTACTTCCAGAAAGGGAGAGGCTCAGCTCTTCCTCCATCTGGTGGTTACCTGGTCTTTTTAAGGGCAATGAAGTAATGGATCTGCACATCCCCCTAGCACTTGGCTGGGAAGGCAGGCAATAATTCCCGCCTGCTTCCCATGCCGTTTCTCCTCGTCTCTGGGGCCAGGCTGGGGTGGAGTGAGTCGAAAGGAATCCTGAGCCTGTCCAGGCAGGAGCTGATGATGCTCCTGAATTAAATCAGGGGCTGTGGGTAGAAAAGGGGAGAGGGAGAGGATGCCTGCCATCTCCCTTGAAGGGAACAGGTGTTCTCATCTCTTGTGGGTTATTTGGCTCAGTCACCTTGGAGTTGGCCTTGTTTCTGTATTCAGAAAAAGAAACTGAGGCTCAGAGGAGGTGGTAACTCATCCAAAGTTGCAACAGTACACAGCTGGCAACAGGGCAAGAGCAGAGTTTGTGCACAGGAACCCTCTGCAGATCCATTCAGTGATGGTTGCGCTTTTCTAAGGGACAGTCATTGGAGAAACATCAATGACTATTATGAAACTGGCAAAGTCCTGCCCTGATAGGCCGTGTTAAGGAAGATGGAGGAGGCTTTCTCTGGTGGCACAGTGGATGAGAATCCACCTGTCAGTGCAGGGGACATGGGTTCGATCCTGGTCCAGGAAGATCCCATGGGACAACTAAGCCCGTGCGCCACAACTACTGAGCCCCTGCTCTAGAGCCCGTGAGCTACAATGACAAGCTAGTGCGCTGCCAGCTACTGAGCCCCTGCTCTGGAGCCTGTGAGCTGCGATTACGAGCCGGTGCGCTGCAACTCCTGAAGCCCATGCGTCTAGAGCCCGTGCTCCCCAACAAGAGACCCCCACCACGGTGGGAAGCCCTCGTATTGCAGCAAACAGCAGCCCCTGCTGCCCACAACTAGAGGAAAGCCCACCCAAAGCAATGAAGAGCCAGCGCTCAAACTCATGTCCATCGAGTCGGTGATGCCATCCAACCCTCTCACCCTCTGTCGTCCCTTCTCTTCCCACTTTCAGTCTTTCTCAGCATCAGGGTCTTTCCAAATGAGTCCATTCTTTGCATCAGGTGGCCAAAGTATGGGAGTTTCAGCTTCAACATTTAAGTGCATTAAAAAACGCTCACCATCGCTAAGTCTAGGAACCCTCTGTCACCACGCAGTCCTGCAGTCTTCTTGACTATTCCTTATTTGGTATATGGCATCCCCGTGGCTTATTTATGCTACAATTGAAAGTTTGTGCCTCTTAATCCCCTTCACTCATTCCCCCACTCCCCTCCCTCTGGGCAAACACCAGTCTGGTCTCTGTATCTATGAGGCTGTTTTTGTTTTGCTTGTTCATTTGTTTTGGTTTTTAGCTTTCACATATAAGTGAAGTCCTAAGATATTTGTCTTCCTGACTTAATTCATGTAGCATAATTCCCTCAAGGGAATTATGTTGTAGCAATGCTAAGATTTTATACTCTTATGATTAATATTCCATTGTGTGTATATATAATATTGTGTATATAATGTGTATATATATATATTTCTGGAAGAAATATCAACAACTTCAGATATGCAGATGATACTACTCTAATGGCATAAAGGGAAAAGGAACTAACGAGCCTCTTGATGAGGGTGAAAGAAAAGAGTGAAAAAGCTGGCTTAAAAGTTAACATTCTAAAAATAAGATCATAGCAACCAGTCCCAACACTTCATGGCAAATACACAGGGAAAATGTGGAAATGGTGACAGATTTTATTTTCTTGGGCTTCACAATCATTGTAGACAGTGTGAGAAGTTATGACATTAAAAGACTCTTGCTCCTTGGAAGGAAAGCTAGGACAAAGCTAGACAACATATTAAAAAGCAGAGATACTACTTTGCCAACAAAAGTCCATATAGTCAAGCTATGGTTTTCCCAGTAGTCATATATGGATGAGAGAGCTGGACCATTAAGAAAGCTGAGCGCCAAAGAATTGATGCTTTTGAATTGTGGTGTTGAAAAAGACTCTTGAGGGTCCCTTGGACTGCTAGGAGATCCAAACAGTCCATCCTAAATGTAATCAACCTTGAATATTCATTGGAAGGACTGATGCTGAAGCTGAAACTTTAATACTTTGGCCACCTGATGCAAAGAGTTGACTCATTTGAAAGGACCCTGATGCTGGGAAAATTGTGAGGGCAGGAGGAGAGGGGGAAGCAGAAGTTGGATGGTTGGACGCACCACCAACTCAATGGACATGAATCTGAGAAACTCTGGGAGATGGTGAAGGACAGGGAAGCCTGGCATTCTGCAGTTCATGGGGTCACAAAGGGTGGGATACAACTTTGTGACTGAACAACAGTATAATCTTAGGGCCTGCAGAGTAGTCTCAGGAGGAATCATATTTACTCCAACAATGGAGTCATTGCCAAGATTGTGGTTTTCTCCAGGATCCTCAGAGGGGGTGAGAACCGTGGGGAAATCTGTCCCTTTATGCCACAGTCACGTCGCTACCTGGGCACCTCCTGAGCTGGAGCACATTTGCATATCCTTTTCACTAACCTTGAACCTGAGCCCAGACATTTATAAATGCCGAGCTCATCCTCCAGGGCCAGCTGGATGGGCATACTACCTGCACAGCTGCACGGAGTCCCACACACAGAGGGGCCCTTCAGTTCAGTTCAGCCGCTCAGTCGTGTCCGACTCTTTGCGACCTCATAAATTGCAGCACGCCAGGTCTCCCTGTCCATCACTAT